>SNQJ01S0024951.1:31084-46078 GCA_010110895.2 Picea sitchensis
TTTATTTATGTCGGCTTTATTCCATTAGTTGTAATTATACATCCTAGTCTCCTATATATACCAAGGAGACATTTTCATTTGGAATCATCTTGTACTTGAACATTTATGTGGTGTAAAAGGAGGTTGCCCCCTCAAAGAGGCTTATTATCTGAGATTCTCTCTTTTTCAAGGCATTGAGTACTTATTCTGAGGTTTTTCTATGTTATATTGATATTTGGTTCTTAACAGTAGTTTATTGTCTTTTTTAGTACATATAAATCACCTAACATTTTGGCATCATTTTTGGGGAGTTATCTCAAGGTAAGATGTAGTTAGGAAATAGATCATTCCTAGACCTTAGCATTAGATTGGTGGCGGGGGGACTTTAAGATGAAAGGTAAGAACCTGTGCATCTGCTATTGCAGGCTCCCCCAAATCCAATGGTAGTTTTTCCTTTTTGTTTTTTTTTTCTTTCATGAATAGACCTACAAAACCACAAGGTAGATACATTTCATACCTTTCAACCAAGTTTCCTTCCGATCTTTTTGGGGGAAGGAACGTTCCGCTTGTAAAATCCGTAAACCGATACCAAAAAATAGGATCTAGATCAAACCAAAGAGATAAAATAGTCTCTAATAAGACTAACACAGGGAGCACTATAGAACAAGAAATTGAAGCATCAAACATATTGGGACATGGGGCAAGACCACTTGAGCCTTCCGCAGAACCAAACAATACAACTTTTTATTTTACACCACCACCAAGAAATCCTTATTTTGAAGATATCATAGACCTTGAACAGGTGAATCTTTTGTTTGGTAGCTCAGCCAATGTAATTATCTCTCAAATTGACACAAAAACTTTGGCACCGATAATCTCAACCGACTCGAGTAGAGTCCCAGACATCTAATCAATAGGAAGACCTTTTCATCAAATAGAAACTTTGTTCTCTTCAAAGATAAAACCACTTAGGTACTCTCTTTTTGGAAACTAAGCCAATATGGGTGATTAGGAGGACCATAACAATGTAAGACACGGGGAGGAAGAAGAAACTTGAAACCAAACCAAAAATACCTTCGGATTTCCGATTTTAGACACCACTCCAAATGTCAACGTGAAGAATATTCATCTCTCAGCATTGCCTACCTTTTATGGTAAAAATAGTGAAGATACAGACACCTTCCTATTTGAATTTGACATCTTGTGTAGGAGCTACAACTATGTGCAAGATGCCCAGAAATTAAAACTCTTTCCTACCACCCTCAAAGACTCTGCATTAAGATGGTTCATGGGGTTGGGAGAATCCAGTATTAGGTCTTGAGAATCCATGAAATACATCTTTCTTAAGAAGTACCAGGACTATTGCAAGACCAAAGAATCTCGTAATGACATCTTTAAAGTCCAACATTTAGAAGACGAGACCCTTGAAGACTATATGGAAAGATTTGGTTATATCTCCCAGAAGTCAAAATACCATGACCTCCTAGAGGATGCAATTAGGGCTCTTTTCCTTAAGGGAATTTCAGAAGAATATTTAGAGATGCTTAACTTGATGGAATCAGGTGATATTTCTCATAAACCATTTGTTGAAATATGTGAAATGTGTAAAAACTACTCAAGGAGTAGAGCCAAAATAGGAAAGAATGTTTGGGACCCTTACAATAGAAGCTTAAAACCAGATAGTTTAGGTGGTATTACAAGAGCAGAGATAGGGAACCTTCTAGAAAAATTGAAGACAGACATCCTAAGCACAATAGGTTCCTATTTCGACACCCTTAAACTCAAAAAGAAACAGGAGGAGGAGAATGCAACAATGAGCATATATTGCCCAAGATGCAGAAGGAAGCATTCCTCAAGGGAATGCCCATTAGATAACATTTTAGTTTGTGGCTTCTGTACATAAGACCATTCAACTGATAAATTTCCATCCTTGCCCAATTTATTATCCATCTATAGGAGTGGAGATCCTAGGGAGTCTTCTTATGCACCTAGGAGGCCATGGTAGCCTAGGAATCAACCCACATACCCAGATCTACAATCACAAGTTCCACCCTACTATCAACAACAATAATAGTGGAACCCACCAGGTTGGCAAAACTGGTCTACTCAATACCAACATCCTTGGATTCAAGGATGGAGAGGAGGACACAACCAAGTAAACCCTCAAGCTCCACCTATCCCTATGTACAACCATCCTTATCCTTAGTTCTCATCAAACACTCTGCAAATTTTGCTAGGTTTTATTCCACCACCTTTACCTCCTATCCCACAAAAACAAGCCCTACAATATCAAAATGCAAGCTCCCTGAGATTGACATGATTACCAACACATCAAGTGCCGAACCCCAATAATAAGCCCCCTCAACCTCTTAACAATGTTGAGATGCAGGCCTTCTCAACATATGTCATTACTCTTGTTCCATTAGAGGAAATTCAACTAAGATCGGGAAAAGTTCAAGATAGGCAGAGACCTTTAGTAGTCATCCAAGAAGAAGAAGAAGAAGAAACCATCCAACAAACCACAAATGACACTAGGTGGGAAGATGTTATTATCCTGAAGAATCAAGAACCCAAGCTTCCCCAAAATGAACCTTCACAAATTACGAAGGTCCTTCCTTATCTACACCAATTGGTAATCGAGAAACTTACCACCCATCTAGAATTTGACATTTTGAATGAATTGAAAAATATTTGTGTCAATATTCCTCTGCTTCAATCCATTAAAGACATTCCAATCTCTAGTAAGGTAGTCAAAGAATTGTGTATTAAGAAGCCTGGTAGGAAGCAAAAGGACCCCCTACAATACATTTGGTAGGAGGACTCTCTGAGTACATATCAGAGAAACCAAAGCTAGCAAAGTATGGGAATCCAGGAAACCCCATAGTAACCATAACCATTAAGGAGGTCACCATCGGAAACACTCTCATAGACCTAGGGGAAGCCATTAATGTTATGACTGCTACTACCTTGGAACAATTACAGTTACAACCTCTTCTTCCACCTACCCCAACCATTTTGGAATTAGCAGATAAGACTAGGGTTATACCTGAAGGGATTTTAGATCATGTCATGGTTACTTTAGCCTCATGGGAGTGCCCTGTATATTTTCTTGTCATTCATCCAAAGGATCCTACTCGAGGCCATCTCGTTATTTTGGGAAGACCTTGGCTAGCCACAACCAATGCATTTATTGGCTGTAGAGAAGGAGAAATGATCATCTCGAATGGTATCTCTATCCATAAGCTCACCATTTACCCTCTAGCTCAACCTATTATGAAGAATCTATGGTGGCTTGAATGCCCATATGAGAACGAGGACTAGGAAGAAATCGTATTGCCAAGTGACCATGCATGGGCACTTCAGGAGCACACAATAGAAAATGTGTTAAACTAGTTCATTTCTGCTATCACATGTGTGGATTTTCGACAGTCTTTTCCCCAATTTGAGTACATGTTTGGGAAAGAATTTCAAGAACAATTGGATCCATCCGTTTTGTCTTCGACATATTTTATTTTTGAGATAGATGAGTCTGCCATGTCTTATACTATGCCCTACAAGATTAGTCCAGGGAAATTTTTACATATAAACTCCAGGCTAGATACAGACCAACAGAAACAATTAGTAGATATCCTTAAAGAACAATCAATAGCATTTGCCTGGGAATACACTGACATGAAGGGTATACACCTTGACACATGCATCCATCATATATACACCTAGGGGGAAGTAACACCTATTAGGCAACCCCAAAGAAGGATGAACCCAACACTCAAAGACATAGTCAAGGAGGAAATCCAAAAGTTGTTAAATGTTGGATTTATCTATCCCATCTCTGACAATAAGTGGGTATCCCCACTTGTAGTGGTCCCAAAGAAAGTGACTGGGAAATGGAGAATTTGTGTTGATTTTTCAGGAACTCAACAAGGCCACTCTAAAAGACTACTTTCCTCTTCCTTTCATTGACTAAGTTATAGATACCTTGTCTAGAAAGAATTACTTTTCCTTTCTATAAGGGTACAACGGGTACATCTAGATTCTTATAGCACCCGAGGACCAAGAAAAGACTACCTTTACTTGTCCATGGGGCACCTATGCCTATAGGGTCTTACCATTTGGATTGTGTAATGCTCCTGCCACATTTCAATGAGCAGTATTAGGGATATTTTCCGATCTTATTCATGATTGTGTGGAGGTATACATGGATGACTTCACAGTCTATGGAAACACTTACCAGGAAGCTTTAGACAACTTAGAAAATGTCCTCATCAGATGTCAGGAAATGAACCTATCTCTAAGTCATGAAAAATAAAAAATGTTGTTAATTGAAGGAGTGGTTCTAGGACATCATGTTTCATCTGAAGGGATAAAAGTCGATCCTACAAAGATTGAGGTCATTGTTAGACTTCCACCCCCTAAGACCCAGAAAGAGGTATAAATATTTCTTGGACATGCCAGATATTATCGGCGGTTTATTGAAAATTTTACAATGATTGATGCACTTATGTTTGGATTATTGATAAAAGATGTTGATTTTGTTTGGACTGAGCATTGTCAAACTGCCTTTGAAACCCTGAAAGCCAAGTTGTCTATGGCACCAGTTCTTAGAGGGCCCAATTGGACTCTCCCATTTCATATATCCAATGATGCCTCCGACATAGCAATAGGAGGGGTATTAGGGCAGAAAGAGGACCAACCGTCCTATGCCATTTTTTTTGTAAGCAAGAACTTGTCCCCTGCCGAGTTGAACTACACAGTCACTGAGAAAGAGTTATTGGCAGTTGTTCATGCTATTAACAAGTTTCGTCATTACATTACAGGTTATGAATTATTTGTACACACTAATCATTCCGCCATTAGGTTTCTCATGAACAAACCTATAACTAATGGTCGAGTAACTAGGTGGCTCTTGTTATTGCAAGAATTTAATATCACTGTGCTTGACCAACCTGGAAAGGATAATGTAGTAGCTTACTTTCTTTCCCACATAAAGAATGAGGATGATGATATCCCTATAGATGATAGTTTCCTAGACGAGCACCTCTTTTCCCTCTCTGTCAATACCCCATGGTTTGCAGATATGGAAAACTATTTGGCCACTAGGAAGTTACCGTCTCATTTGTCGCCTCATGAAAAGCAGAAAATTATTACACAGAGTGCTAATTACTCTTGGGTTGGTCATGATTTTTCACACAGGTCCGAGAGGACGAGGTACCTGAAATACTATGAAGTTGTCATGATGGACCATGTGGTGGTCATTTCTCTGACAAACATACATCATATAAGGTGTTACATTCAGGTTACTATTGGCCTAGCATTTTCAAAGATGCCACCAAGTATGTGAGAAGTTCTGATAGTTTCCAAAGGATAGGTAGACCTACGTCAGTTGACGAAATTCCTTTACAGGCCCAAGTTATGATAGAACCCTTAGAAAAATGGACCCTCAACTTTGTAGGACCAATTTCACCCATGTCCCGTAGGAAGAACTATATATTGGTTCGTACGGACTATGTCACCAAATGGGTAGAGGAAAAAGCCATATTTAAGGCCACATAGAAGTCTGTTGTCAAATTCATCTATGAAGACATCTTTACTCGCTTCAGTGTCCCTCGTGAAATTGTTACCGACCAAGGCACTCAATTCACTTCCAAGCTGATGAAAGAGCTAACAGAGAAATATGGAATTAAAAATAATAAATATTCTCCATACCACCTCCAAGCCAATGGTCAGGCAGAATCCACAACCAAAGTTCTGGAAGCCATCTTGACCAAGACTATTCATTTACATCATCGAGATTGGGTTGATAGGCTCTCAGAGGATTTGTGGGCATATTGAACTACCTGGAGAAATACCATTGGGCATAACCCTTATGAGCTAGTGTACAAGAAACAAGTACTTTTACCAATGGAATTCCAAGTAAGGATCTTCCGTATTGTCGCAGAATTAGAATTGAACCTAGGTGAGGCTCAGAAGAAATGATCCCTACACTTCAATGAGTTGGATGAAATCAGGAAAGATGCTATCCAATGGACAATATTGGTGCAAAAGAAATATTTCTAGCCTGGTGATTGGGCCCTGTTGTTTGATTCCTGGTTCAAAACCTTCAAAGGAAAACTTACCACCCATTGGTTGGGCCCTTATGAGGTAGACACTGTATATGACAATGGAGTTGTAAAAATTAAAACAATTGACGATGGACAAGTCTCTTTTGTGGTAAATGGACACCAACTTAAATTTTATCATAAGCCCATTTCCAGAGAGGATTTTCTACAGGTCATGTCAGTTGACAAGGAATTGGCCTTAGTAGATGGGGAAGCCCCCCCTTGTTCTTGAAAATATTTTTTAAAGATTTCCTACAGTATATATGTAAATAGTTTTTGTTAATAAGGCAATTCTAAGAGGTTTCTGTAAGTATTTATTTCACCAGGAGTACACAGTTTCAAGATCTTTCTTCACAACATTGTTATACTTGAATTTTGTGTCTGCTAAAGCATCAAATGAATAGTGACTTACTGTAATTAGCTATGTTTTTGAAAAATTATCATTTTTAAGGCATTCTAAAGAAGTTTCTCTTGAAACTCTTCACCACTATATAAGGAAGTGATACCATAACTATCAATCCTAGAGGTCTCTCGTACAGTTTTTCCAAGAAACCTGAGTAGGTAAGTCAAGTGTCTTTATCAAAGAGTAACAGGGAGGTCTCATTAGCAGTTAATCATGGAAATATCATAATAATTACAAAACAAGAAAGTGAGTTGAGCCTAGAGATACCTTTCTGTTCTTTCTCGATGGTACCATCCACTACACACTAAATAGCTTGATTATATCATATCTTTAGATAGGCCACATCTGCTTAAGTGCCCCTTACATCAGGACAACCACTAATAATATAACAAAAATTCATCCTCTAACATAAATACCATCCCAATTGAAAAAAAAAAAGAGTTGTTTTCATAGTTGTCCCCCCATCTTCTTGCATAAGCAATCTTATATTAAAATATTAAAAGATGGAGGAGCCGTCTCTAAGGGTTTAAGAGGCTAACCCACCAAGATACTGAACCAGTCTGCTGGTAGCGGGTACCGGCCTGTGGTATGACTAGGTAAACCCGCCAGAGTACTAAACAATCTTGTTGGCAGCGGGGCATTCTACGTAGCGAGGATGGTAATCTGACAAAAATAAATAATAAATGTAAACTTGTCTTGATGTACAAAATTACTTGCAGACAAAGTTGACATGAAGTATGTGTGGTTAAGATAAGGTTAATGAACTCCATACACTTTCCATTGGGAAATAACTTTAATACTATATTGAAACTCTCTTTCCTACCTCTTCTTATCTATATATAGGATCTTTTATCCTATAGGTGGGGCCATCTCCTAACTGTCTCGTTAGACCAATATGTGAAATTTCATCTTTACACTTGACATACTATAAATCTTCGACTATTGGAGCATACTAACTAGTTTCCTATACTTTTGATTGTGAGGTGTCACAATACTTAGGTGTGGGGGAGGGGTTCATGAGCTGACAAATGATCATTGCCTAGAGAAAAGAGTATTTGCAAGAATTGTTGTATTATTACCATGATACAGGTTATTACATTGATAGTCATGTTATTTTTAAATGCTTAACTCATGTGTGCTATACATTACTGAACTCATGCTTAACAGACCACTCCTTATTTTTTATTTAACAGACCACTCTTTATTGGTTATCATCCATTATAAGTTGCATACTGTAGGTTTGATAATACATGTTTTATGCTTTGTACAACCCGTTCATTATAGGTTTTGACGTTATATGGCATATGAAAGAAGAATAAGTGAGAATGGAGCACTTTGCCTCTGCTCATTAACCATTATGGTTGTCAAAAACACTTCAAAATTGCAAGCTATCCATTATAAGAGACGAAAATGCACTTAACACAGGGGTACCAGATGAAGTACCATATGAGGTGCCAGATGAGATGTCATTTGAAGTTCCATTGAATTGCATACCAGTAACTGTCCTAGATTCCAGGTAACCAGAATTCAATTATGTTCAATTACATTGGTTGCAGACATTGATTAAAATATGCCTCATATGGTTATGATCAAATGTCCAAGTCAAAAGACTTGGACATTGATCTAATTATGCACCAGTCCAATGCCAAAAATTGAGCCTTTGAATTCGAATTCTTCACACATGGCATCATGAGTGCACATGTGTGTAACTCACTCCACCTTAAGTGCATCCAAAATCAGGCTGGGCACTCTATTTCATTTGTCCTTTCCATTTTCTCTACCCTGCATTAAGGAATCGCTCCCAACCTATGCCAAATTCTCCCTATGTTCTAATCACACTCAGACTATGCTAAACCCGTTCCATCTCTTGGCCTGTTTGCACCCTTGTTTGGTAAAATTTTCCCTCTGTTCCAATCACACTCAGACCGTTCCTAATCCGTGTCATTGATTGGCTCGATTTCGCCCTTGCTTGGTGAATTCAAAATCTGTCACAATGCCCAGGAGATACGAACCTTCCTCCTATGTAGACTTGTTTTCCATTCCATAGTTCACACAGTGCAGGGAAGTGTTCTTGTGTGTTGTATGGGGGCCATTTCTATCTAGTTTGCAAGGCCATGATGATGACATTTCTATGCAATTTTCATTTGGTTTTGATGGCAAGATAGCACATGTAGGGTCTCTCAACTTTGTAGTCATAGAAGAGTCAATTGTTGCTGCAACAAAACTCCCAAGAATGGGAGATAGATGGTTCAAGGATCATCAATTTCCATACTCAAGTTACAATAGGGTGTTTAAGCCCAAATTCGAGAGCATTTCAGGAGTGAAAGGGTATGCTAAGGAGTGGATAAACCTAGAATTGGTTAACCCCTTCATCATCATCACAAGGTTAATTACATGTGAAGGTAGATACTCCACCTTCAAAGCTTGTCATTTTAGATTGTTGGCTCATTTTCTGTTCAACAAACCCTTGAAATTTCCATTTTATTTTCTCAAAAGATTGGAGAAGATGTCCTCTCAAGTGAGGAAAAATGTGACTAACCCCCACAATAGTCTCTTCCACCACGGTTTGATCAAACTCCTCGTTCTTACCAAACTAGAGAAGCAGGGGCATAATTGGCATGCCTTTATCTACCAATTTGCAAGCCCCCACTTGATACTTAAGACCGACAGAAAGCCACTTAGCCTAAAAAATATCTCTCCATCCAAGCCTCACTCTCCAAGAACTCCAAACTCCATTGCACAAACCCTCTCTTTTCCGAAACAATACCAAAATCTTGTTGATATCCCTACTTCTTCATCGGGTAAAAAGACCAAGAGAAAAGACCAAAATAATCCCATTGTTAACCCCCCAATGCCTTCACTCTCTCTTGATCCTACACCTAAAAAGCTTCAAGAAGTAATGTAGAAATACTTTCCCATCATTCCTACAAACAAGAGGGGAGCCAATCGATTTGGTAAGGGACCCTTTTGGAAGAGTACCCGAAGCACAAGAACCAAGCCTTATGCAAAACCTCCACCTGCCTTAGACCTCATCCAAGTGTCCTCTGATCTTGAGATCCCTCATAAGAAACTTAGGGAAGTCTCTGCAGATGGATTAGAGCCACTAAGGAAAAAAAAATCAGAACCTACCTCACCTTTCCGATCTCCCATCACTCCTACTTCACCTATGCCCACTCTAGATCCTAAAACTGATAAATTGTCCACATTCCTCAAAGGATCTAAGCCTTCCTTGGAGATCATTGATTCCACTCCAACCATAGAGGAGCTACAAAAATAAAGCCATAAGCTTCTCCAACAGTTGGAAGAGAGGAAGACAATAGATACGCACCTTCATCATGATAATGGAGTCCTTCAGGCAAAGGTCAATTCCCTTCAGCAGTTGGTTGATGAAATGACTAAATATAACCGCAACCTCAGAGAACAATTGAAGTAATGCAAGAGGCACAAGTCTAATTCCACACAGTAAGAAGGAGAAGCTTCCAAAGCCGATCCTCCTCAGCAAGCCTAGTTCTGAGGGGTAACTTCTTTTTGTTTGCAGTGGGACCTGAAAAGTCGTAGGTGTGGGGGTAATGTTGGGCCTGAGATATGATCATTTTAATGACAGTTATTATACATTTTTTCCACATGTACATATATGTTTTTCACATTTTGAAGGAGATTTTTGAAGAATTTTATAATAAAATGGTATAATAGGCATGAGGTACGTGTAATTCGTGTTTTATGATTAAATCAAGTTTAATTTAACATGTTTTATGGTTTCCAAGAGTTAATTCGTGTTTTTATACTGTTAAAAGGAAAAACACACCATGTTTCCAGTTTCGACACTTGATCTGACACTCATTCCAACACTCATTCTAGTACTCGATCCGACACTCATTCCGGTACCCGATCCGACACTCATTCTGGTACCCAATCCGACACTCGTTCCAGCACCTAATATTGCACAAAAACGCAAGGCGAGTTCAAGGTTATGGTTTTGGTGGCCAGTGATGGACAAATAGGGCACATGGATTTTGTTTATCATTGCCCCCTCCAGCTACTAAGCTCAAGACAACTCAATTTCAGTTGTCCAAAGAGGGCAATTATTGGCTTCCTTCGTTTTGTTAGTTATGGTCACATTTATTGTATTTTGCTAAATTTAGAGGTCATTCGACCCTCTTGTGGTTGACCACTTGGTTTGTAAATGTTATAAATACCACTGAGGTGGTGTTGTGAGGGAAATCTCCCTACGGACTAGCAAATAGAGTTTAGACTTTGCATGCAGATATGACCGAAGAAAAACTACTTTCTACCTTCATCCCTAGATTTAAATCCCCTTTTCTAAGTAAATGCAAGGAAAGATCAACCCACCGCGTTCTTGACGTTTGATGTTGATCCTCTGTTGTACTTGATTACTTGTTTGCAATACTCCTTCCAAAGCTGACCTGCATACAAGACAAGCAACAACTACGCATGAATCCTACTTATATACTAACGGGTTAGAAATCCAAACATATACTAATCAAACTATAAAAAGTTCATGAATTGGGACGGGAAAAGCATTTTCTTTATTACTTTGAATGAGTCAACTTACAAAAGTTGAGATTGGCCACCTCTATGCGAACCTGATCCGGGGCTCTTCTTCTACTTTCCTCCAACTGCTTTGCTTTGTATCTTCTTTGGCATCAAGAAAGGATAAAGGGTTTGGACGATGGGAATATTCAAATGGGCAGAGTTTCTTTGCTATATTTTTCCTCTTCCAAATGGGACCCCTACCCCTTCTTTTATAGGCTAGAAGGAGCTAGGTATTTGGACGAACCCTCGACCATGCATGGCCGGGAGTTTCAGTTAACTCACCCATAGCTTTTGTGTTCCATCGGCAACTTTCCTTTTTTTGTGCTTTTGTCATTCCATGCGGGTTGTTTTGGGTCAGCCAACGTGTACACGCATGCAGTAATGGAGTAGGGCGTGTGGGCCTTTATAAAATAGGATTTTCAAAGAGTTGTTTAGCAGTGCTTTGGTAAAGAATGGATATGAGATGGCCTGATGCCAGGTAAGCATGTGTGGTGCAATAACATATGCCCCCGAATGTGTGAGGTCAGAAAAGCATCTGATGGCCAAAATACATTACCAATATTTACTGATGTGCCGAACGATTGAGCCCAAGGATCAGGAACCGGGAAGTGTCATCTGCAAAATAACACATGTCTCACCGAGGCGGGCATACCCATGCTCAGGATAAAATAGAATCATGGCTACCAATCAAATACACTGTAGATCCATGTCATATAACTATATAAAGAGTAGTCGCGAACAATACACAGTGGAGCTACATCTTGAAATTGAAAAGATATACGTATAGAGTATCCATCTTCTAGAAATTGATACGGCCTGATGGCTGGAGATGAGATCTTCAGAGCTCAAGCAACAACTTAAAAATCTTAAAAACTTGGGTAGGAGTGTAATATGAGTGTACGACTGCACTACCCAGAGGTCTTTGACGGCTCGTCGGTCATGGACTTGATAATCTTGATGATCAGACTGAAGGCTTCAGTGATTTCAAACAAGGACTTGATTGGATGTTCAGGATTGTTGGGTATGAGGACAACATACATATTGCAGAGGGGCCGACTCAGGCTTGGTGACAAACTTCCCTTGGATAATAGCACAACAAATGATGAGACTCAGGCAGCATGGAATTAATCATAAGTCTACGAAGCAGGAGGCAACGCAAACTCTCCATATGTTTGGAAGTATAACCAAACGGTGGAGGACACAACTCTATATAGCGAGAAAAATCTTCCTAAGGTCATACTACATCCCATAGTCTGATGAACAAACAAACGGGTGTGCTTTATCCAAGGGTGACTCATTATGTTGCCAATAAAGAAAATACTTTTCCCTTCCTCTTTTTGGGGTATATTTGATTTTTTTTTGTCCTTTTCAATAGTTTTGGAAAACGAATAAAGGAATATTACGTTACAAAGGAGGAACGAGTGTTGAAAACATACAAGTTCAAGGCACAAGGGCAAGACTGATGTTCAAAATAATGATACTTGGGAAAAATCCTCCAGGGGCCAAGGGTGTTAAAATGCAGAAGCATACTGTTACTAGGCTAACATAGAAGGTATGCAAACACGGTTAACAAAACACACAATGGTAACGTCCTTCGATGTAAGTTTAATGAGCCCAGAGAAGGTAAGCTCAGTGGTTTTTCATATTTAGAGAGTCTGAAAAAACATAAAAGGAGACTCCATTGGGGTACCTTTTTTGAATATATTCTAGTCGGTTCGAAAAAGGGGTAAACTAGCACCGATAAGACGTCGATTCAAAACCATTTTAACGTGTGACAAGGACAAGATCACTCGACTATTTTTTCATTTTTAAGGAGTCTGAAAAAAGATTAACTATGGAATCCATCAGGAATGTTCTTCTGGACCAATTTTAACGAGTGTGAAAGAATAAGGTCACTCGATAATCTTTTCAATTTTAGGGATTCTGAAAAGAGCTTAACTATGGACTCCATTGGGGTTCCTTCTTCGTAAGTTTAGTCTCTCAATCCTGAAAAAGGGATAAAATTATACCTGAGAGTACTCTTCGATAGAGCCGAAGTTCCATAGAGCATACCTTTGTTTGTACAGTTGACCGTCCGGACCGAAAAAGGGGTAAACTACCGCCGAACAGACGTGACTTCAAATTTCAGTTTAACAAGCGTGAAAGGCCACAAGATCGCTCAAAAATCTTTTCATATTTAGAGGGTCTAAAAAGGGCTTAAAAGAAGACCCGTTATTTTTTGGGAGTCCCGAGGGTGAGGTCAAGAGCGAAGAAGAATCATGCAAATGAGGCTCAAAATCATATTCAGGAAAGACTATAAGGACTCCCGAGCCTACAGTGTTTTGAGAGACAGCATGAATGCCATAATGCAACCAGGATCTACCTAGGGAATCCATGTTCCGGTAAACTCTACCACCAAATTGCGACACTTCTAAAGCAGAGATGATGGTTCCATGTCACAATCTGATGGGATCGATCCTATGGCAAATGAAAAAGGAAACGAGATACAAAAATCAGGGTAGAAACCTAACCTATATGCTCAAGTTGATCGTCGGAAAATTTTTCATGGACCGTCAAAATTTACTCAAAACTATAAAAAAATGTCCCAATACCCGATCAAATCCCTCCCATATAACTCCTGAATCACTCTAAATGGTTTTTGGTATAAAGAAAATGATAACGGATGCCAAAAAAGTGACAAAACGAGGCCAAAAAGTCTAAAAATAGAAGCTAGCAACTCATTATCACCATTGCTGATTTGGAAATTGACTCTGGAGCCAAAAGACCCCCTTTGATAAAAATAATGATTCTAAGAGCTACAGTGGATGAAACGAACTTTTGTCTGGACCAAATAAGTACAAACTCCCCTATCTAGCTATTCAATTCTTTATTTTTTCTTTTGATTTCATTTTTTGGCTGAGCGTCGACCTTTAAAAGGTCAGCCCTAGGTCCACGCGGCTGTCTCTGGATAGGCCGCGTGTACACTCGGGTAGAGTAAAAACTGCCTACGCGCACATGCGACCTTTACCTAGACAGTACGCGTGGACCTCTCTTTATAAACAAAAAGAACCAAAGAGCACTCACTCACCCTCCTAAACTTTGTTGTTTTGGTAGGATGTATGTCCATTGGAGGGAAAGGGAGCATGAAGAAGTTGGTGAGTTGGTTGCGGGAGATCCAAATTCCATGGCCGCGTTGATGAAATGTGGTTTGCTAAAGTTCTTCCTATGTCCATTTATGCAGGAACAACCAAGGCTACTGAATTCCTTGGTTGACTATTGGCATCCGAATGCAGAGGCTTTCATGCTAGACGGAAAATCACTGGTGCCCACCACCAAGGATATCTACTTTTTGACTGGCCTCTCAAGGAGAGGGGAACCAGTGAATTTCAGGATGTTTCCATCGGGGCCGCACAACATAGTGGAACTGATAGCCCTGCACTATGAGGCTGGGACAAACCATTTGAGATCCCAGGTGCCCATAAGTAAGATCACTAACCTATCGCTGCAAGCGATATTATTGCTCATTGGGCGGATTACCGGTTCAGCGAACTTGCATCAGGCGTCTCGGGCACAGATGAACTATGTTATCCAGTGCTTGAATGCACAAATTTTTTATTGCAGTACCACACTACTGGAGTGTATGAAGAGGCAATTGACAAATTTCCATCAGTGGACACAGAGGAACTTCGGGTTCGGGACTATTTTGTGTTCGTTCTTTTTCGAGAGAGTTCCGAGATTTAGTCCTCAGGTAGTGATACGAGGACATCAGGCCTCTTTTCTTGTTGTATGTAGATGGGTAGTATTACTGCTGCGACAGGGTGGTGGAAGGACCAATGAGTCCTTCGATGATGGCTTTTTTGCATGGATGTCATGACAGATCCCTATGATCGAGGATTACCCATATGCAGGGATAGACTTTTCGAGAGATCCTGAGATACCCGTGCCTCCTGGTGAGGAGCGAGGGGAGATGGGTAAGTCTCC
>SNQJ01S0024951.1:64397-80749 GCA_010110895.2 Picea sitchensis
GCCCACTTTCCTTATTTTAGGGTTAACCCACTTCTAATTTCTCCATTGAATTTATTATTTAAATAATTTATTTTGTATTCACTTTGAATTATAGTACACTCATCACTTCACTTTATTATTTACCTTCTAAGAACTCTTAAACCAGTTTGACTACTTTGACCTTTTGGGGCTTCTAGATGACATATGAGGGTCCTCCAGCTTCGTAAGGCCATAACTCTCAAACCGTGAGGAGTTATGTGGCATTCCACATACCAAAAGAAATGGAATGACATGTAATATCCATATAGAATAGTATTACCTTAAAATATATCAAAAATAATATAGTTATCCATCAAATAAACTTGGGTCCATTACCCAAACCTTGGTTCTCCAACTTCGCATAGTCATAACTCTCTAACCATGAGGAGTTATGTGACGTTCCACATACCACCGGAAATGGCATGACAAGAACTATCCATATAGGATAGTTTCCCTAAAAAATTCTTTATCTTTCATCTCATTATTCCAAAATTATTCATGGGTTCTCTTACTCCACAAAGCGTCCTTCCGTGAGAGCTTTCACCATAAGGGGACCACTTTGGAGTTCATCCATATTTACTTATTATCAACCATGACAAGACAATAATGATTCATATTTACATCAAACAATATTGGGTCCATTACCCAAAACTTTGTGTTGTGGGGATTTCTTCAAGGCTTGACATCAAGGACAACCAACCTTAATAAACAAAAACACACTTAACATTGTGTCATCTCATGATTTAAAAAGTTGTGGTCTAAAATTATGATAATTACAACACCCTCTTGTGTGCTAGGTTTGGTGATGGTGTGGGAGGTCTTTCTCTTGAGAATATAGCAAAGGATTGGCTGGGTTTTATTCCCTTTTTGAGAAAGGTTTCCCAGGATACTTCTTGTGTTCTTGTTCATGGTTATTCTTCATGTGATCTTGGTTTTATGCAGTAGTTATGGTTCAGTTGATGATAAATAAGAAAGAAAATTAAAAATGCATCATCTTTCCATAAAATCAACATGGGATCAGAGCATGCTTGAAGATGATCATGTGCACAGTAAAAATGAAAGGCATCCATGGAAGGATACCTTATTGTTGGCATAAAGAAAAGAGGTATGAACCTCTCCTTAAGTGGTAAAGGTTGATGCCAGACCTCCCTTAATTTTCCGTGGTAGAGAAGAGGCTGGCCGCGGGCCTCTAAGGTTAACACAACCCAGAAGAAAGGTGCATGTGTTATGAAGGAAGAAGGCATACCTCTCCTCAACTCTGTGGTAAAATTTGAAGGGGACACAAATTTGAAGGTGAGCAAATTCCTGTGGTAAATCTCCTTAAAACTGGTTGCAGGCCTAAGACCCTGACCGAACCCTGTTTAAGTATCTTGGAAAGCATGGGAAGGCAACCACTTGTTCCTTTGTGACTCAACCTGCTAGAAAAGGTAGTTGATTCCTAGGAGAGGCCCAACATACTAGCTACAAGACTGTGTTATGAATTTTGGACAGTCTAAGGTAGCTAACAATCCAAGAGTTCTTGAGGCAGCCATAACCGCAGACTCAAAACAACTTTCAGATTAGTTTTAAAGTCAATCTCCAAGGTAAATTTAGGCATGCTTGGAGACCTATTCTAAGCAATGTTTTTAACCAAATTGAGGGGTATACTCCAACAAATATTTTGAGGCATATTTAAACTGTTCTATGGATGAAAGATTGATCTTCTATGGAAACGGCTAAGAGGATGTAATTTTTGTGCAAATGGTTGTTGGAAAACTCAATAGTTAAGGGTAAGTGTTGAAGCAGTGTTTAGACAGAAGGTTGAGTGATTCTTCTTGAAAATACAAATCCTATCATGAGGATCAAAATTAAACGGATATGAGGTTGTAATGAAGGGAAAATTTGAAGCAGTTTAGGACTACTATAAGGGTAAACTTAAGGGCAAAATCTTTGGCTTTTGTGAACAACTGTGTTAGGTATTGTTACAACCACCCTAGCAGTAGAGTAAGGTCTACTATTAGGACTGTACCAGCTAGTCTAAACAACAAATTATAAATAGTAACAACTTCTGAGGTTGTAGCAGACTTTGGTCAGCTCCTGAGGATGTTACACTCAGCATAGTAACAACATATGTTGGGATAATCATGTGTGTAAATAGTGCGACAGTTTTTGGGTATACTCCAACGAAGTTTTGAGGCATATCTATGATGAAGATAAAGTTTGTCTGTAGCACAAGTTTGGAAAGTTTTAAAGGGAGTTATAGATTTATCTTTTGTCACAAGCAAGGAAGCTTGTCTAAATTCCATAGTATCTTTCTTAAGCTAAAATAGAAGAACTATTTAAGCAAGGAATTTCATTACTCATCGTGACATTGACAAGCAAGCATAATCTTCATTGGTGTACACTCTCAGGTATGCACTTGTACATATTATTTGCATCATTTTCATGAGGGTTCTTGCAAGAAGAAGGAAGCCTTTCTATAATCATGGATCCAGAGGGATCTCAATGCATTAAGAAGAATAACACACTGGAAGAGAAGACTCTAGCTTTGATTATTTGTAAATCATCATGCATATAACGTACATTTCTAAGGTTGTTATATTATAAGTAGGTGTTTTAACTATAACAACAATCCTTAAAATGTTTTGATTCTAGAGTTGTAATCATGAATCTCCTCTAGGATATATCCTTGTCTTGGTTCCTTTTGTTTTTTTCTTTGTTCTAGGAAGGTTAACAAAAAAGGAAGATGTTTTTCCTTCAAGACTTTAGAGGGAGTCACTTGACTTAGAGGGAGTCAAAACTATTTGCAAAAAAGGAAAATACAAATACCTTCTCCCCTTCAACAGTTCATAGGGAGACAATTATTGATCCAAATTGATCCAGTTATTCCAGTTGATATTCCCAGAGACTTTGCAGTAGGCCATAAAAGGCCTGTTTGGGCTTGACAAACTCTGTAAGAGGAAAAAAGACATGCGGTTGATGGAAGTTTCAAGAAATACAAAACGAGACTTGTAGTCAAAGGATTCTAACAATAAGAGGGAGTAAAATTATGATAATACATATTGATCCAGTAGCTCGATGCACTTCCATCTGTACTACCATCCATGAGTTGGAAACTACATCAGATAGATGGATTCTTGATGAGTTTGGGTTTCAGCAAGAGTGTTGTTGATCCAAACCTATACTATTACATTATGGTGATGACAACCTAATTTTGATGACTTATTCAGGAAGTCGTGTTGTTGGATACAACAAAGCATTGAATTATGATTTAGAGATGAAGGATCNTTGGGACAAGAAGTATGATAGAGGAAAAATGATATTTTTTTTAAGTTGAGGAAAATATATAGTGGGGATATTAAAGAAGTTTAGTGTGACAAAATGCAAATCCGAGTCTACACCAATGGTGATGGATTTGATGAAAGAATAAATAATGATGATTTAGACGAGATTGATCCACATGTGTACTGATGTCTTATTGGATCATTGATGTATCTGGTTAACACCATACCTGATATATTTTATGCAACGAATGTGCTTTGTAAATCCATGAGTCAACTGAGACAGACTCACTGGGTAGTAGTAAAGCATGTATTGATATATATACAAGGCACAATTGAATATGGCCTGAGATATGCCTCCAGTGTGAACTTGAGTTTGCAAGGATATGTTGATATAGATTGGGCAGAGAGTACAGTGGACCGGAAGAGCACATATGTTTGTTGTTTTTCCTTGGGGTTTACCATGGTTTCTTGGTGTAGCAAAAAACAAATATATTTGGCCTTGAGTACCGCAGAGGAAGAGCATATAGCATTGAGTGTGGAAGTTCGCAAAGTAGTGTGGCTTCACAAGCCTCTGACAAATTTATTTGATCATGAGATGGATTCTATTATTATAACCAAAGCTGTGTGAATCTTATTGAGAACCCTGTGTTCAAAACACGTTGAGATAAAATATCATTATATCAGAGACATGGTGTAGAGGATAGCAGTACACGTGTAGTACCTTCCTACACATGTGGTGTAGACCCCTCTTATCTCCTAAGGGTTGTGCGACCTCCCGGTCAGGATCTTCGATTCTGGAGTCATGTGAGTCACTGAAACCTCACTGGTCTCATTCTGTGTTAACCACAAGTCCTCTCGACTCCTTGCGCAGGCTCCACGACACCCATGACCTTCCCTTTCGTGCTCTGTGAAAATCTCAGAGTATCAGTGTTAGCACCTTTTCTCTGGGCCCCTCCTATATGTGACCTTGGGATATGATTCCACGAGACCATGTGATTGTGGGCACGACCACAAGAGGTTTGGGATCAAACTATTTTTCAGCCCGCAATTCTCCCTGAGCCTCCACATGTCCTCTTGGCAAAACTGCGGTTTGGATTGCGACACACCTTTGATATTTTAATTTTTTGGAAACTCATATCCCCCAAATGCGAGATGATCATCGATCTCATGATCTTGATGGTGATTTTGAATGGATGAACGAGATCTATTCCTTGGGATCAACGGTTTGGATTTCCTTCTCCCAGATTGACGACTGTGGTCGATTCAAAATTCTGGGCTCCAAAATTCTCAAGTTTCAAACCTTGTATTCTTTTGCAGGGAAATTTTCTGGAGAGGAATATCTACTGACACTTGTCCCCTTTAATCAATGACTGTGATCTCTGCAGGTCTCCAGAATTCAGGGTTTTGAAATCTCAAACCTCGTCTCCTTCCATACTCCAGTTCCCCGGAGTTGACGATCTCCAGACACATTTCCTGTTCAATTGATGGTCCTACCTTCACTTCAGGTGTATGACCTTCCAACTTGGATCGATTTCCCTATGGCCCTCCTCTCAATTAATGATCAAGATCTCCTTCGGGTCTCCGGACTCCAGAGATTTCAAATATCAAACTTCACCCTTGCTCCAATGCTTTTGTCCAAAGGCTATAATATGTTGATGCATGTCCATCTCAGATCGATGACTAAAGATTACTTTGGGTCTTTTCCCAGAGTGCATGGATCTCTACCACGTCCCCCCTTAGGTATGATGGCTATAAATCACTTCGAGTCTTTACTCGAAGTTCCCAGATCTTTTCCATGTCCCTTCCAAATCCGATGGCTCAGATTCACTTTAGGTCTTTGGGTCTTTGGGATTCAACGATCTCAGTCCTTAAACTGAAACCTCGCTACAATTTTCCTGGAGCTCACGATCTATTGACATGTGTCCACTTACAGATCGACGAATCTTGGCTCTTTGGCTCTTCGGGCTTCAGATGTTTCAATGCTTCACCTTTTCCTTCCTCTAGATCTCACGACCCACCAACATGTATCCCTCTGGATCTAATGGTCCAGCTTGTCTTCGACTCTCCAGCTCTTCGTGATTTGGGAATCTCAAGTTTCAAACTCGCTTCCTTCCAAGCTCATGATATATGATGTCTCAGATTATCTTGATTGATCCAATGACTGACATTTCACTTTGGGAATACGAAACTCTGGACTTCGAAAGTTTCAAGTCTCAAATCTTGGTGGGTTCTCTCTCCTATGTATATGAATCATTAAATCTTGTGTACCTTGTCTTGAATCATAAGGTTGTTGATCCTTGTATTGTGATCCAACGGCCAATGTCACTCCTCCTCTTGAGCTTATGATCTCCTTGACTTAAAAGATTTTCTAATTGTTCGAAGGTTTCGAACCTTTGCTCCTCTGACGAGTCTGATTCTTGGATCTTGTTAACACTTATGAAAAGTGTTATCCCTTATGATCTTTGTCCTTAAAAGGATTTTGAAGTCCTGCACACACCTTGCATTTCAAGGATTTTGATAACTCAGATCCAAAGGATTTCTCAAAGATAAATTCATCTCACCTTCTTGGTGTCCTCCTTTGGCTCTGTGCACAACTTGCAATAGATTCTTACACAGGTTTGAGTTCCTGCAGACGATTGTGTACACCTTGCAGCAGTCACTTTGAACTCCTTGCAAAGGGAAAGTTTTGTGCTATCTCTTCTGAGCTTCGGAATCGAAACAAATCATGTTATTGCACTCCTTGCATTCTGTGTGCACACATTTCACTACTCGACAAAAGAGAAACAATTGAAACTTATCCTAACAATCAATGTTTTGTTCACTCATAACAAAATTTATTCATTCATTCATAGAAAAACAATAATGAAGAATTGCAAACAGTGTCCACACCATGCATTGAGTCAATTTTTCTCTGTTATATTCAAAAGTGAAAATGGCTACAACTGTAATAAAAAACAAAAACTAAAAACTCATAAATCTCCTACTAACTTGCAGCTAGCCTCATTTGGGTGTAAAAAACCTCTATTTATCTCAGAGGATTCTTAGGGTTCCCCCCGACTACTTGTCTACTCCAAAACCTAACCTAACAACTATCTTAGATCAGTCATATTCCAGAGTAGGAGGGGGAATTCCCACTTTGCTCACAATCGTTCAAGCGTGCTCCAGAATATTTTCTGGTGCTCAGTTCAGGTGTGCTTCAAAATATCTCCCAATGTAGAGTTCAGGCGTGCTTCAAAGATATTCTCCATAACTGCCAGCATTGATATTCTAAAATATTCCCATGCACTGATTTGTCCTTCTCTGCATGCTTTCCAATGATGCTCCTACATCATACTCCCCTTGACAAAAATTCATGAACTCCTATCCATGATCTCCCTCACCGACTTTCCATGCTTCTGGATAGCAGCTTCATTTTCCCAACTGGAATATTCTATTGTGTGTCCCTTCCCCTTGACTAGATATTCAAAATAGGTCTTCCTTCTAGTCTTCTTTCCAATCCTTTGATAAATAATCTTCTCCATTTGTGGTTTTTCGGCTATAGGAATTTTTTTCTCCCACTGAATTTTCTCTCGATCTTTTGATCCCTCTGTGTCATCCTTTATGTAAGGATACATGTCTAAAACGTTGAATATGGGCAATATTCCCACATCATCTACCAACTCAATCTCATAGGTGTTTGCATCAAACTTCCTTAATATCTTGCATGGTCCTATCTTCTTCATCTTTAACTTGTTATATGTTCCCCTAGGGAACCTTTCTTTCCTGAGATGTGCCAGAACCTGATCTCCTACTTCAAATTGAAGTTCTTTGTGATGTTGATCATCTCTACGCTTATACTCTTGGTTAGAGCTCTGCAAATTTCCTCTGATCTGGCTATCAAGCTTTTGCATTTCTGCAACAAAAATCTTCTTCTCTAGCACTCCTGATATCACTCGGTTCCATGTCTCTCAACTCAAATAATCCCCTGGGTTTCATTCCATACAATATTTTGAATGGGATCTTTCCAGTGCTCCTGTTTGGTGAGTCATTGTATGAAAATTCTGCTTGGGGAAGAATCTGATCCCATT
This sequence comes from Picea sitchensis, assembly GCA_010110895.2. Taxonomy (NCBI): domain Eukaryota; kingdom Viridiplantae; phylum Streptophyta; class Pinopsida; order Pinales; family Pinaceae; genus Picea; species Picea sitchensis. The sequence goes on from SNQJ01S0024951.1 coordinate 71,746, forward strand.
GATTATGATGCTCAATGACCAAACTCCTCAATAAATTTCCCAAACTTTTGTTTACCAACCTAGTCTATCCATTTATCTGAGGCTGATAAGATGAGCTGAAGGACAAATCTATCCCCAACTTCTTCCACGGTGTTCTGCAAAAGTGACCAACAAATTTTGTGTCTCTTTCCAAGACAATGCTTCTAGTTAGGCCGTGAAATCTCATAACTTCCTTGAAAAATAGATTTGCAACATGTGTTGCATCACTGGTCTTCTGGCATGGGATAAAGTGTGCCATCTTTGAAAATCTACACACCACCACAAATATGGAATCAAATCCTCTTTGTGTTCTTGGCAGCCCCAACACAAAATACATGCTTATTGCATCCCAAGGCCTCTCTGGTATTGGAAATGGTTGATACAATCCAGTGTTTTGTCTTTTTCCTTTTGCATGTTAGCAGATTCTACATCTATTTACAAACTTTATCACTTCTTTTCTCATACCTGACCAATAGTATGAACTGCTCAACTGTGCAAATGTTTTATCATGGCCAAAATGTCGAGCCAATCCTCCACTATGCTTTTCCTTCAAAAGGTTGTCCCTCATTGAGCATTTTGGTATGCACAATTGATTTCCCTTGAACAACAATCCCTCTTGAATCATGTACTCTGTCCACTGGCTTCTGTCTCTCAGCACAGTATTTTCACATGCTTCATATGCTTCCTTGAAATCTGTATCATCACAATACTTTGTTATTATTCCCAATAATATGTTTTATGACAAAAGTAAAATTATGCATAAACTCAACCCATTTTTCATGCCTCTGATTCAATTTTTCCTGTCTGGTTATGAATTGTAAATCCTGGTTATCACTATACAAGAAAAATTATTATGCGACAAGGTAATGCCTCCACTTCTTCAAGGAATGAATTATGGCATAAAACTCCTTATCATACATGGAGTACTTTCTCTTGGTATCAATAAAATTCTCACTGAAATAGGCAACAGGTCTATTATCTTGATTCAAAATTGCTCCTATTGCAACTCCACTTGCATCACATCTCAACTGAAATGTATTTTCAAAATTCATCAAGACCATAATTGGTTGTTCTGTTATTTTTTCCTTCAGTATATTGAAGCTCCTCTCGGCCTCCTCTGTCCATTTAAAATACTTGTGCTTCTTCTTCACTGTATCCATCATTGGTGCACAAATTCCACTGAAGTCTCTGATGAACTTCCTATAGAATCTTGTTAATCCATGTAAAATACTTACCTCAAACATACTCCTTGGTGATGACCATTCTTTGATTGCCTTCACCTTCTCTAGATCCATCTTCAGTTCATTTGAAGAGATCACAAAACACAAGTAAATGATCTTTGTCTTCATAAAAGAGGACTTCTTTAGATTTATCAACAAATTCTTTTGATGCAGTCTCCTCATAACTAGTGTTAGGTGTCTCAAATGCTCCTATTTAGTCCTACTAAAGATTAGTATATCATCCAGATATACAACTACAAAATTGCAAATGAAATTTTTCAGTATTTCATTCATCATCCTCATAAAAGTACTCAGGGCATTTGTTAATCCAAATGGCATAACAAGCCACTCATACAAACCTTCATTTGTCTTAAATGTTGTTTTCCACTCATCACCTTCTCTCATCCTAATCTAGTGATATCCACTTTTCAAATCTATTTTGGAAAATAAATTTGCTCCACTTAAACAATCCATTAAACCATCCATTCTTGGTAAAGGAAATATATACTTGATAGTGATCTTGTTAATGGCTCTTGACTCTGTACACATTCTCCATCCTCCATCCTTCTTTGGACTCAACACAATTGGTACTACACATAGACTCAAGCTCTTTCTGACCAAACCCTTGTCTAATAATTCCTAGACTTGGTTCTTCACTTCCTCATTCTCTCGAGGTGTCAATCTATATGCTACTTTGTTTGGCAGACTTGCTCCTGGTATCAAGTCAATATGGTGGAGAATATTTCTGATGGGTGGTAATGAGTTAGGCAGCTCATCCACCATTATGTCAAAAACATTATCTAACAATTCCTTAACTTCTTTGGGAAAATCATCCATTGTAGTACTTGTAAGGATAACTCCAGGGTTCCTCAGCACAACAAACTGCATCTCATGTTCTTTCTTGACTTATTTTAGGAGTTCCTTCCCACTCATAGGAAGTATGCTTGTGATAGCTTCCTCTTTCACTTTATTCTCCTCTATTGGCAGCAACATGTGTTTCCTACCATTCTTCTCCAAGGTGTATGTATTATTCCTCCCATCATGAATGGCATTCCTGTCAAATTTCCATGGTCTTCCCAACAAAATATGGCATACATCCATGAGAATTACATCACATAGAATTTCATCTATGTATCCTCCTATCTTAAATTCAACCAAGCATTGTTTAGTAACCATTACTTGGTGTCCTTTCTGCAACCATGAGACTTTGTATGGCTTTGGATGTGCAGTTGTCTCTAGCTCCAATTTCTCCACCATATCTATGGATACTAAGTTATCAGTGCTCCCACTGTCAATTATCACCTTGCATTCTTTGTCTTTAGCCTTGCAAGATGTCCTAAAGAGACTGTTCCTCTGCACTGGATTTTCAACTTCTACCTCTAGTTTTAAGAGAACCTTCCTCAACATCAGGGATCTTCCATCCTCTGCTCCTTATTCTTCAACATTTCCTCTCTATGCTTCTGAAATGTGAGCCTCACCTCCTCCTTCTTTATTTTTCTCGAGACATTCCCAAGACATGTGATCTATCTTTCCACACGCATAGAATATTACTTCTCCTCCTCCTCTTTTTCCTCTTCCTCTAGAATAACTTCTTCCACCACCCTGTCTTCCTCGGGAAATTCCTCCTCTTTCCGAGTGACTATGTAGTTTCTCATTCTCATCCTTAGACTTATGTGCTCTGTCATGGGTAACCCCCTTGCTTTTGTTTGGGGATGGGCTTTTACCTCTTCCTCACTAGATTTGTTTTCTGGTCAAATTATCCTTTGCCTTCAACACAAACTGATAATCATCCTCCATTGTCCTTACTTACATCATGCTGAGATCATCCTGGATTTCATATCTTGAGCCATTTTTATATCTGGAAAAAATTTCTTCATCTCTCTCCCTTTTTCCAGTTATGATGTTCAGTTTGTAGAACTCCTCTGTGTACTCCTTAACTATCATCTCCTTCTGTCTCAAGTTTTGCATCTTCCTGAAGAGATTGATCTGATAATCTTTGGGTATAAAATTAGCCTTCAACTTGGCTACCATTCTGTCCCAGTTATTTATATTTTTTTTTCCTTTTCTTCTCCTCTTAGCCTATAGTTCATCCCACCATAGTGCTGCATGTCCTTTTAGCCTCGTGACAACCTGTTTCACCCTTTTCTTTTCATCAACCTCTTCATATTCGAAGTGTTTATCCATGGATATTATCCAATCCACCAACTCTTCAACATCTAAATTTCCTTCATACATTGGGACCTCTATCTTGGATCTGCCTCTCAATCTAGAAACTACTCTCAGCTAGCGTTCTTCGACAACATACTCTCCTGTAGCTTCTTCAGAAACATTCTCACCCACAACTTCTTTTCTCTCTACATCAATGATATCTCCAGCATCAGGTACTCTTCTTTGCACTGCCTCCATTGCCTCTAATCTTGCACGGAGTTCTCACATCTCCCTTTCCACAGCTAGATTGGCCAAAGGTGGTTCCACTCGTCTCCTCGGTGGCATTGTGTTGACTATCTGTCACACACAGAGTACAACTTTGAGTTATTTTTGTCTCCTTTCCTTCGCCTATTGTCTGCAAGAAAAAATTCTACTCTGATACCACTTGGTGCAGACCCCCCTTCTCTCCTAAGGGTTGCGCAACCTCCCGGTCAGGATCTTTGATTCTGGAGTTGGGTGACTCGCTGAAACCTCATGGGTTTTATTCTGTGTTAACCACAAGTCCTCTCGGCTCCCTACGCAGGCTCCATGACACCCTCGACCTTCCCTTTTGCACTTTACAAAAATCTCAGAGTATCAGAGTTGGTGCCTTTTCTCTTGGCCCCTCCTAGATGTGAACTTGGGAGACGATTCCAAGGGACCATGCAATTGCGGGCGTGGCCACAAGTGGTTTGGGATCAAACTATTTTTCATCCCGCAATTCTCCTTGACCCTCCATGTGTCCTCTTGGAAAAAATGTGGTTTGGATTGTGGCCCGCCTTTGATATTTTAACGTCTGCACAACTCCTATCCCCACACTGAGAGATGAGCATCGATATCATGATCTTGACGATGATTTCAAATGGAAGAACGAGATCTATTCCTTGGGATCAATGGTTCAGATTTACTTCTCCCAGATCGATGACTGTGGTCGATTCGAAATTCTGGGCTTCAAAATTCTCAAGTTTCACACCTTGTATTCCTTTACAGGGAAATATTTTGGAGTAGAATATTTGTTGACACTTGTCCCCTTCGATCAATGGCTATGATATATGTGAGTCTCCAGACTTCGGGGTTTTGAAATCTCAAACCTTGTCTCCTTCCATACTCCAGTCCCCCAGAGTTGACGATCTGCAGACACCTGTCCTATTCAATTGATGGTCCTGCCTTCACTTCAGGTGTATGACCTTCCAACTTGGATCAATGGCCCTGTGGCCCTCCTCTTGATCAACGGTTAAGATCTCCTTCGGGTCTCCAGACTTCAGAGATTTCAAATCTCAAACTTCACCCTTGCTCCAATTCTTTTGTCCAAAGGCTATAACCTTGAATCGACGAATGAGGATTACTTCAGGTATTTACTTGGAGTGCATGGATATCTACCATGTCCCCCCTTTTATCTGACGGCTATAAATAAATTCGATTCATTACCTAGATTTCCAAGATCTTCGCCATGTCCCTTCCAAATCCGATGGCTCAGATTCATTTCAAGTCTTCGGGTCTTCGAGATTCGACGATCTCAGTCCTCAAATTGAAATCTCACTACAATTTTCCTGGAGCTCGTGATCTGCTGATAGGTATACACTTACAAATTGACGACTCTCATCTCTTCGTCTCTTCAGGCTTTGGATGTTTCAATGGTTCACCTTTTCCTTTCTCTAGATCTCATGACCCACTGACATGTATCCCTATGGATCTAATGGTCCAGCTTCACTTCGACTCTCCAGCTCTTCGCACTTCAAGAATCTCAAGTTTCAAACTCGCTTCCTCCTGAGCTCATGATATCTGACAACTCAAATTCGCTTGATCGATCCAACGACTGAGATTTCACTTTGGGAATCCGGAGCTATGGACTTCGAAAGTTTCAAGTCTCAAATCTTGGTGGGTTCTCTCTCCTGTGTATATGAAGCGTTAAATCTCTTGTACCTTGTCTTGAATCAGATGACTATTGATCCTTTCACTGTGATCCAATGGCCAATGTCTCACCTCCTCCTAGGCTTCTGATCTCCTTGACTTAGAAGATTTTATAAGTGTTCGAAGTCTTCGAACCTTTTCTCCTCCAACGATTCCAATTCTTGGATCTCGTTAACACTTATGAAAAGTGTTATCCCTTCTGATCTTTGTCCTTAAAAGTATTTTGAAGTCCCGCACACACCTTTCATTTCATAGATTTCGATAACTCAGATCCGAAGGGTTTCTTGAAGACAAATTACTCTCGCCCTCCTAGCATCCTCCTTTGGCTCTGTGCACACCTTGAAATAGATTCTTATGTAGGTTCAAGTTCCTACAGAGGACTATGCACATCTTGCAGCAGTCACTTTGCACTCCTTGCAAAGGGAAATTTTCGTACTATCTCTTCTAAGCTTCGAAATTGAAACAGATCTCGTCAACGCACTTCTTGAGTTCTGTGTGCACACCTTGCACTACTCAACAGAAGAGAAACAATTGAAACTTATCCTAACAATCATAGTTCCATTCACTCATAAATAAATTTATTCATTCATTCATAAAAACACAATAACAAAGAATTGCAAATAGTGTCCACACCATGCATTGAATCATTTTTTCTCTGTTATATTCAAAAGTGAAAAAGGATACAACTGTAATCAAAAACAAAAACTGAAAAATCATAAATCTCCTACTAACTTGCAGCTAGCCTCATTTGGGCATACAAAACCTCTATTTATCTCAGAGGGCTCTTAGGGTTCCCCCTGACTACTTGTCTACTCCAAAACCTAACCTAATGACTATCTTAGATCAGTCATATTCCAGAGCAGGAGTGGAAAATACCACTTCGTTCGCAATCATTCAAGCATGCTCTAGAATATTTTTCGATGCTGGGTTTAGGCATGATTCAAAATATCTCCTAGCACTAAGTTCAAGTGTTCTTCAAAGATATTCGTCGTAACTGCTAGCATTGAGATTTCGAAAGATTCCCATGTGCTGAGTGGTCTTACTTTGCGTGCTTGCCAACGATGCTCCTGTATCAACATGAGCATATTGCAGATATCTTCACCAAACTTCTTGCCAATACAAAGTTCAAGTAATTCCATGAGAAACTGACTTGGTGGAGAATACATCTCTAGATGAGAGGGAGTGTTGATGACTACACCCAAGACGAAGTTCAAGTACTTATGTGCGAGACTTGGCTTGATGGAGAATGCCTCCCTAGCTGAGAGGGAGTGTTGATGATTACAGTTGCATGAGACATCCTCCATGAAACATACTAAGCCCATGAGAGAAAGCCCATGAGTTGGGTGTGCCCATGAGCTGAGTGTGTGGTTCCTATATGAGACAAAGAAGGAATGTTGTGTGTGCCTATGTGGGGTGAGGAAGCCCATGATTTGGGTGTGCCCATGAGTTGGGTGTATGGTTCCTGTAACGACCCCCGGTTGTCACAACTACGGCCACCCAAAACAAGTGCAATTTTTTTTTTTTTTTTTTTTTTGGAATCAATAACCAATCAATTAATAATCGATAATCCTTAAGAGGAAGACAGTGTTAAGTTTCGTTGGGTCAATTCTCGACTGAAATGTTAAATGAATGACTTCTATATATATGTATATAGATATTTATTATCAGGATTTTTAGAATTGCATCAATGGAAGAGTACCATTTAAATTCACGACTCGCATAATTCATTTAAATTTTTAATCATTATATTATATAATATCTTAGTCATCTACACATAATCATAAAGGGAATCCTTTGTCATGGAGTGCTTAATACAAAAATTATAAAGTTTCTTGTGATCCCTTAATACAAAAATTATAAAATTTCTACTATAATAGTTTTCAATAATATAATTCCATGCCTTTATTTATAATCCAAAGAAATAATTTATTATTTAACTTGATGAAAAACTAAAAGGTGATTTCATCATTCATATATAATTCATTTCAATTTTCCAATAAACGATATATAACAAATAATCATTATAATATATAATATTTTAGTCATCTACACATAATCATAAAGGGAGTCCTTTGTCATGTAGTGCTTAATACAAAATTATAAAATTTCTTGTGATCCCTTAATACAAAAATTATAAAATTTCTACTATAATGATTTTCAATAATGTAACTCCATGCCTTTATTTCTAATCCAAGAAATAATTTATTATTTAACTTGATGGAAACTAAAAGTTGATTTCATCATTCATATAACCGAATGATGACCTTCCATCATCCTTAACATAAACCTACCTTGCAATTTATCGATTCAATATGGTATTATACAAATTAATAAATCGTTATACAGGTTCTGTGATCTTCTACAGACTTCCTTAAAACTAAAAAGCCTTGGGTCCCTGTAATTCCGCACATATATTTCCAATTGCAGACATCAGCGTGAAGTCTTTAAACTAGGTTAATGATGGAATTTTATTAATTAAAAGTGTCTCCCCTTTCGAGAATAATTAATGCAGCTAATGTAAGGGTTCCAATATTCAAAAAAATCCTTGTTGGGAATAACAGTTTGGCAGTGTTTTGTTTTTTGTTTTTTATTTTTTGTTTTTCTTTTTATTTTATTTTTCACAACTATTTTCTCTCTTGCACATTTTTCTAACTTGTTTATGTGTGGAAGGCGGTAAGAGAATCTGAAAAATGCAGAGACTTGGAGAATACCTTGGCACGCGTATGTTGTGATATGTTGGCTTGAATCGCCCAAAGGGATGGCTGTAGGTGTAATCCAATGCTCCGAGATGGATTGGTTGGATTGTAAAGTCAAGCATAACAGAGAAAGGCGTTCTTTACAAGAGATTAATAAAATCAAGAAAGGCGAAGTATAACAGCAATTTAAATGACATGCACAACACTTAAGAGAGTTGTCATCGCCAAAAATTTCGACGCAACTCACTATCCGTTATCCCCCCTTCAGGGAGTAAATGGCAACGACGACCAGGTCCTGGTTTTTCAACCTGAGATCACCCAAATAATTAGCGAAGTTCAACCCCCCTCATGCATTAATAATGTGGTCATACCAAAACTGGTTAACGATCAGATCCTGACTTGAACCCGGACCATAAAGACACGGATTCAACCGTGAGTTGAGTTGCGTGTGGATGAGACTGTGTATAATTTCAGAACTGTTTGCGCATACTGAAAAGCAGTCAGAAAATGCAAGATTTTAAAAACGCATACAGAGTTCATACGTAAAAGCCACGCACACTGTCAGAGAAAAAATCACCCAATAAGAGGTATAAGGGGGCGCAGACAGAGGCATTAATTCGCTCTGTGCACCTAAGGAAAATGCACAGTAATATTGTGATAACACATGCAGAGACGAAATAAATAAATAAATAACACAGACTTTCAGGGACAATTCGCACAACGCCTGCACAGGAAAAATAATTAAGCGAAAGTAATCAGCGCCAGTCAATAAACATCAATGCCGATCAATACACCCCCCGGGATTGGTAAAGTTCAGATCCTTCATACATAAACACTCGGATCAAAATTCCAAAAGGGGATGGCAACGCCCAACCACAGGCAAACGAATTGCAACAGTCAACGAAATATAGCAGCGATGGTTCAGTTATCAATTAGACCCAACAGGTAACGAACTCGCCCATGGAACCACAA
>SNQJ01S0024951.1:82591-109804 GCA_010110895.2 Picea sitchensis
TCATAAAATCCAGATCACTTGCGAGCAAGTGTCCTCAAAGAATAAGTTTGGTAAGTGTGCCAGAGCGGGATGTTACAGTTCCTCTCTGAGACGGAGATGGAATTTTGTGAAGGATCCCATGTGATGGGTTTACTATTCTCCTATGTGCATATAGTTGATATGATACTCCAGATGATTCTCCTGTGTAATGCAATGAGAAAGAAGATCCGCTGAGTTGGACGTGCATGTGGCTGAGCACATGTGAACATGTGGAAAATCCCATGAGTTGGGTGCATCGTTCTGAGACAGATATGAAGCAATGTATTATCCTTCTTTGTGCAATGAGTTGAGATGATGTGATACTCTAGATGATTCTCTTTTGTAACGCAGTGAGAAAGAAGATCTGTTGAGTTGGACATGCCTGTGGTTGAGAACAGGTGAACATGATCCTAGTGGTTGAGCACTAGTGAGTGTGGTTCTCTTGTGAGACACAGTGAGATAGAGATGTGGACATCCCTGTGGTTGAGAACAGATGGATGTGCCCCTAGTGGTTGAGCACTAGTGGGTGTATGAGATCCCTTTCTATATTGTCCAAGAGTCATAATTACCTGTAACCCTATTTGTGATGTAAAGGGTACATGTCGACCCCACCATAATGTAAAAGATAATTAATATGGTAATTATTAATTATATTTTGAGTTATTGAGGTTGGCCCTATTGTGCCAATAGACACATAATTTTATGTGATAAGTCTTATATAAATAAATGTGAATCCCCATTGAGGAAAGACACTTAACATTGTGTCATCTCATGATTTCAAAAGTTGTGGTCTGAAATTATGAGAATTACAACACCCTCTTGTGTGCCAGGTTTGGTGATGGTGTGGGAGGTCTTTCTCTTGAGAATATAGCAAATGATTGGTTGGGTTTTCTTCCCTTGTTGAGAAGGGTTTCCCAGGATACTTTTTATGTTATTGTGCATGGTTATTCTTCATGTGATCTTGGTTTGATGCAGTAGTTATGGTTCAATTTATGCTAAATAAAAAAGAACATTAAAAATGCATCATCTTACCATAAAATCAACATTAACTCCCAAACCTTCTCTTTCTACAAAAATATCATCATATTCATTTCCAACAACTCTAACATGTTATCCAATGACAAATCCTTCAAAAATTACATGTAAACTTCAATCTCAAATTTTGTTGAAGTGTTGCCTCCATGACCCAACGTTAAAACACATTCTAGTTGTTGTTGTAAGTTTGGTTTCTGAATAAATATAGAAGTCAAAACATGAAGAGAAAAGTAAGTAGTCTCGTTTCTAATGGAACATTGATTTCAAATTTTTCTATCTCCCATTCTAGAACATCCCAAAGTGCTTCCAATCCTTCCACCATGGCCATTTGGGAATATGTATTCCCACACAAAATTTTGAAGAATCAACAGGTTCCTAAATTTTGCCATAAAATGAAAATGGAAGAAGAGCTAAGAATCATTTGGAGTTGATCTTTGTTTTCCATATTTACTAGTTGATTTTCATGGAAAAAAATTATATCCAAGTTTCTCGAAGAAACACCATACCCAACTTGATTACTAACATGCTCTTTCATGGATATGGGACTGAAAATATCAATGCATTGTTCATATTATTCCCTATCTATGTTCATGAAATGAGTTGTGGCTTGAGAATGGTTTTCTCCTAAACCTGAGTCATTTTTATCTTGCCAACTTCTTTCCCTTTCATTCTCAGAATTATGTTCCAATTTCACTTCATTAATTTTGTCACAAGCCTATTGATTTTATGCATTTGAATTCCCTTCAAAAATAACACAACATTCTGAAAAATGCCTCTGTTCATGGAAAAAGATCAGTTCTATTGGGAAGTGAGGCACCTCAATTATGTTAATTCCTTAATGACCATAAAAAATATCAATGCAAAGTTCATACATTGATGATCCATAAATGGAGTTGTCATATCTATATTCTACCCATGAGTGGTTGACAAACTTTAAGGAGTTTTCATTCACAAAATCTGGGCACAATTCTTCTAGAATAGACGGCGCATCATCATAATTTGAAAGACAATTTGAAATTTTGAATTATTTGAAATTTTTGTACATGTGGCCTGAAATCCCAAAGACAATTGGTATTGTGTAATTTGAAGATCTCAACAACAACCTGAATGATGATTGCATATATTCTACACATCCTACAAACCTACTGTATATTTAAGGGAAATATCATTATAAGCCTTATCACGGAGTCTACACATCCTACCCATCTCTTTCTCCTCCATTATCACCTTGATATTCTTAGGGTAACACCTACTCTCTTTTTTTTCTTCCCCCCTTCCATTTTTCTAGTCCCCTAATCATAGCCTATCATACCTTTATTACTCATGTCTCTCTTTACCTTATCCTTAATATGCCTAGGGAAAGGTTTTCCTCTCTTCCTTGTCTTATATTTTCTCTTATTAACCACCTATTTCCTCGATCTGTTCATCTTTGATTGTCTCCCTTTAGTTCATTGTCTTGATTAGGGATAAATTCAAGATGACATTCCTTAGTTGAGACTAGTCACCACTCGCTTGTTATCTTCCCTAAGAGGTTATCTTTGGTGGTTGCATCATGTAGCCTATAGCTATAAGGTCACATTCATTTCCATGAAATTTCCTTCCTCTCAACACTCTCCTCCTACCTTCATGGTTCTTACTTAACGGTGTTTCCTTATGTTCATTTCCCATCCCCATGCTAACATATTCACCTCATGCCTTCAATAGTGCCTTTCTAGAATCAATGGAACATGCCCTAACTAATGTCACCTTACAATTAATAATAGTTCCTTCAATGGTTCCTTTCCAAAATATTGATAATATCACCTCACCATCATCAATGCCTTTGATGGTTCCTTTTAACATCATCACTTAATGTCTTCATTCATGTCACCTCACGATAATTCCACCTCTAATTCCCTCATGATTTGTAGTCTAGAATTTCCAAATTTCACCCTCCCTCATAATAGTTGTTTCCTCTCACCTCTAGTTTCTTCAATAGTTCAACCTTAGTGTGGTATCCTCTCACCTCTCATCTCCTATATGTTTCACCTTTTCTTGAATGTTGTTCTCTCATGGTACTTGTTGTCATTATCCCTTCCCTACTTAAGGAAATTTGTTAACCTTTGTTTTGTACGAACACAGATTTCTTGGGTACTAAGATCACCATGTTTACACCTCTTGCGTATTGGCAAGGTTAAGAATTTTCATAGAAAATTAAAATTTGAAATCCTTATGTGACATTCCTCTTATGAAACATGGATTTGTATTATTTTTTCTTTATTACATTGTTTTTTTCAGTGTTTGACGTGAACACATTTATTCACAACATGTGGGTTCAAAATTAAAAAAACATCTTTATGAATGAACATGATAAAATATTAGTCAACAAGGTGAAGCCCCCGTGATCCTTGTGAATATGTAGGATGTGCATGGTGGTCTATATAATCATAAAAGTTTACTATGTTAGAAATGATGACATTTGATTCAATGTTGTATAGGTGTAATAAGTGAACTATGACATTTGCATGGTATTTTTAAAATTTGGGTCATTTTTCTTCCATTTATCTAGATAATTAGCTCATACTTTTTTTCATTAGCAGTGCACACATAGTAATCTATCAAGAAATTATTTATTTGCTTAAAACCTCTTGATCCTTCCCATAGCTAGTTTTCATCTAAGTTGAAATTCTTGCATTTCATTTTCCTCTTGCATGGTTTAAATAGTCGAGTCGAAACGCCATCAGTTTCACGACCACTCCTTTGAGTAACAACAACCTAAAATCAAGAGCTAATTAAAGTTTATCTATCAACTTTTCTAGGGCTCTTCAAACCCATCTTAGCTTAGGTGTAGAGCTTTAGAATAGGATTGTGAGAATAACTTTCCAAAGCTACTAAAAAAACATAAAGCTTTGAGTTAGGGAGTGAAATTCAGTTGCTATATCACTAACTTTGGGAAGCCCTTCTAACACAAGGGTCGAGCATGAGGTCACATTGGGGCTGACATAGTAATCAACCCTGCTTTGTTAGTCTTGGTGTCAACTGTCAACTGTCCCCCCTCTGCTTTGGTATAGTAGGTGGTACCATAGAGGCCATAATCTTTTAGAATTCCTACACAAGGTGACAACACAGGGAATTTGGTATTGTACCTAGGATCGACATTGGATAAACTCACTCTAACTCCTTAGAGGGTTTCCCACTGCTTGGTGAGGTAACTTGCACCAGGGCGTTAGTTCGTTAAGCAGGTTGTCAACATAACTTTCCCACCTACTGAAACTCATCCCTTTCGCGCATTGATCCTGCGATGTTGGATTCCATCACCAACTAGCGCTTCTTTGTGAGAAGGTTTGTTTGCATGCTTGACTCCTAGATTAATTAATGTGCGTTGTTTTTTCTCCTTAGTTGGCCTTAGGATTGAGTTTGTGTCTAATGGCATTAGTTTTGGGGTAATTCCTCATTTGATCAATAAAAAATATGGATACCATTAAAATAAAATGGAATAAAGACGTAAAAAATAGTTCATACCTAACTTACATCTTATAATTCTCCAACATTGTTCTTTACACTTAGTGCAACAAACACCAAATGGAATGGTTTACACAAGGTCATGACCGACAAAGCTCCATCTAATGCAAATGAGAAATGTGATTGGAGAATTCAAAATATTATCATAAACCCACATCTCACATATTTGTACATGCACCATAGATTCATAATCTTTCATGAAGAGGTCCGGGAGAAATGCCTCCATGCAAAATTGTCCACATAAGAATTTTCCATGTCCTTGATGAAAATATATATAATTCCCTTGAAGATATTTTAGTCTTTGTCTTGCTTAAAAAGGATGATCCCATTTTGGAAGTGGTAAAAGACTATTTCTATCTCTTTGTCCAAATGAAAGTCATGTTACACATGAATGGCAGTATCATGAAAGTTTTTAAAGTTTTTTACAATGCATATTGCACATTTCTGCCAACCCTGTTTCTCCCCATGCATATTTTTTTCCATCAATATCAATATCCTTTGTTTATGAAATAAATTTATCATTTCTCATATTACCATGCACTGTGTTATGCAAACATGGGTGGTCAATATGAAGTTGGAAAAAATAGCCACACGAATGACATCTTGTCTCACAATAATGTATAACATCCTGCTTATTTTTATGAACATGGGGTCCTTCATGGATCCTCTTAAAGGATCGTACTGGCACACAACAATTATTTCGTAGACCTTTCTACTCTCATACATCATCATAATATAAAATACCCTCTACTCCCTAGGAACTTCTTTGTTTGGTGAACTAATTCAGTAAACTTATTACAGTTAGGCAACTTCTTAAAAAAGTCACAAACTTCCCCACATGTGTGGTTTCTCATTTTACAGTCATGGGGACCTTCATTCCTTGCCAATTATTTGCATTCCTCAATTGAATTCTCTACTTCCTCCATGGCATAGAAGGTACATTTTTCTAAGCACACATGGCTACCCATGTAAGAATGAGAGGAGACATGGCGGTTTTCATGCATACATCTACAAATGCATTTAGATCATTTAGATTCTCAAAAATGCAACCTTTGCTTCATTTCCGCGATACCCACAACAACCTTTAACTGTAATTATTGCACCTCATCAGAACTGGAAAAATCCACAGTGTTTGACATCAACCACTATTGAAATCACTTTTTCCTTCGATAAGCTAATGCACCCAAAAATATTTCAAAAATATAGTGCCACCATTCAACATCATTTCATTTTCTTAGCACAACACTATCTAATCTCATACTCAAAATACCCTCTCTTCCCTAGGAACTGCTTTGTTTGGTGAACTAATTCAGTAAAAATATCACATATTATAGGCACCTTGCATTTGTCAAGGAACACATGCTCATTCCCACATATTATATGCTCTACATCAGGATTGATCTCATGAAAAGGGTCCTTGTGACCACATTCAATCATGCCTATAATGATCCCCAAAATCAATTGGGAAATCACACCGAATTTTTGCAAATGGGAAGAGAAAAAAAAATCATGTGCATATGTTGAGGAGAATTGCACTTGTGTGGATCCTCATGCCCAAGATGGATAGAACAAGACTTATTATAGCTGGATGACTTCTTAAAAAATTCACAAACTTCCCCACAGGTGTGGTTTCTCATTTTATAGTCATGGGGACTATCATCCCTTGCCAAATCTTTGCATTCCTCTACTGAATTATCTGCTTCCTCCATGGTGAAGAAGGCACATTTTTCTTAACATACATGGCTACCCATGAAATAATGAGAGGATACACGTATTTTTTCATGCATACATCTCCAAAATTATTTAGATAATTTACACCCGCGAATAGACAACCTTTGCTTCATTTATGCAATACCCTCAACAACCTCTAGCTATAATTTTTGCACCTCATCAGAATTGGAAAAATCTATTGTGTTTGACATCAACCATTGTTCAACTCACTTTCTCCTTCAATCTGTCAATGCACCCAAAAATATTTAGAAAAGAGAGTGCCACCATTCACCATCATTTCCTTTTCTTGGCACAACACTATCTAATGTTGACCCGAGATCAGATAAAATGCTTCCAACAACTGTTGTTGTTTCTTGTGAACATGCCAATTCTAAGCCAATATTAGGGAAATCATCTAACATGAACTCAACAACAACTAGAAAATATGAAACTTCTTGTTGCTTATCCAAATTAACTAACATTTGGATTTCCCCTATAGCAGAAAGGAAGTCTCTATCTATAGTAGACTTTATATTTTTCCTTAATACGTCCAAAATCAAGAGGGATCTCACATTACATTAGGTGGTTGACCACTATTCTGTAGTGTGAAATATAACCATAGTGCATATTGTTTGCATGGATAAGCGAGTTGAAATAAGGTGTACCCACCTAGAGATTCATACCCTTCACTAAGTTGGGAATCCACTGCATGCATGAGTGCACCTACTAATCTTGGTAATTCCACCCTCTAATTGTGCATCCAAAACTAAATATATAAAAAAATTATTTAGAACTTTGAATATAAAAAAAAAAATTCAACAATTGGCACTAGGATGAGGATGGAATACTCACTAACAACATGTGCACATGCAACTGAAGATACAACCAAACAGGTACATGCCAGATATTTCTTCACTGAGTGAGGAAATCTTAGGAAAAATAGAGGTAAATGTGACTTCATCTAGTAGATATGATACACAAACAAGGACCAGAGGTGAAAAAGTTAGAAGACAATTTTGTAGACGCATGGAATTTTTTCTTTTTGAAGGAGGATAATGCTCTTATGATAATGAGAGCATATGAGACATAGAGGTGCCACTCAGGTATAAGAATATGGTGAAACAATGGGTACCTAAGGAACGACCTCCTATAGATGTTGACTTCATTGTCAACAATATGACATATCACATTGCACTATCCTCCTTGCATGGCCTGGGGCTATTTTCATGGATGGAATAACTGTAAAATAAAATACAGTAACTGAATTGATGGACTCTGTCAGACCATGTTACAATTATAACGATTGGATGTGGTTGGTCCGGTACATGCGAAGTATGCAGAGATATGCACTTGCCACAAATTATATAAAACTAATAAACAAGGATAAAAATAAGGGAGCAACTATCTATATCGATCGAAGGCCTAAAGATTTTGGAAATATCTCAGGGTTTATAAATAGAACACAACCCGAGAAAACAAACAAGCAATTGAATTTCATATATGAGGGACGCGAAGAGAATCGGTTAGTCTTGTGTGCAATAAAAAAGATAGCTACTGGGGAAGAGTTATTAGTGAATTACCATTTGAATCGAATAGAAACATCGACTAATAGCGTGTGGGTACTTATGCAACACCTCTTTAAGCAACCTCTACTTATTGCATTATATTTGTTTTTATATTTAACATTGTTTTAAATATTTTACGTTCCCAATTTTATAATAATGTGGGAGGTTGATCATTGAGGTTGATTTTATTTGGGTGGCAATCGGTTTTTTTTTTATCATTAACAATTTTTTAAATATTTGGGGGTTCTAATTATATTATAATGTGGCAGGATGATCGTGGAAAAGGGCCAGCTGCAGAACATATAAATGATTGTCAAATTCGACTCTCATTTTACGTGAATTTTATTATTTGCTTATATAACTTTACTGAAATAAATTTGTTTTTGTTGAAATTATATGTAGTCAGTAGGCCATGTTGATCGTGATTCCGCCGATGAGGAGGGGTTGTATTCATCCCTTGATCCGATGGTAATAATAAAAAAAATATCATTAAAGTGAACAAGGAACTTGCTAGCTTATTAGATTGTCCATATAAAACTCTCGGCATCCTAGAAAGGATCAATCTCCTTATGTCACATCTTAACACATATAAGGTAATAACCATAATTTAAAGTGTTTTTTTCTAATGTACTCATATGTTCAATTATGAAACTTTGTTCTTTAACTTTTACATTATCTCATGAAAAAACATTTTATTTTTTATAAAGATATTTTTGGAGCCTGTTCAACTAGATGTTGGTAGTAGTGGCACTGCAAAGACGCCATAGAGTCTCGATGCAAACTGTCATATGGCTGCTAGATTTCTATTTACTTATCCATCTTCCACACCTAATTTAGATAAGATCCCTAATTTAGGTGCCTAATTTTTATTCACGACGAAATTGACTATGATTTTTGAGTGATTGCTTGATTGATCATGTTGTTTTAAGCTTTATTTTATTGATAAACGACTCATTTTCCCATTTCAATTTCATGACTGTCAAGCATGAAATTGAAATCTTCTTTCAAAACACATTAACTGAACTCTAAGGGTTTTATCTTTGTAAAATCTAACAAACCTTGGAAAGAACAAAAATCAAAATAACATATAAGGTTGGTGGATCTGTGGGCATGTGAAAATTTATAGTGTAAAGATAAAATCAAATCGTGGGTGAATTATGTTATGGATAAATCGATTTTGAAAGTGTTGATTTACCCTTTATGATTTTGGTTATGTTTTATTAACTTACCATATGATCTGAATGCTACTTTAAACTGTTATGTCATTGTCTAATCAACACATTACCTGGTTGGTGGTCATGCAATGAAACCATTACCTATTTGTCCTGACCATCAACAATCACATTCATTTCATCATTTGGGTGGTCCATCGTAACCAGGGAGTAAGTTCTTAGAAGGCAAGGTGTTTTTTGAGTGTTTTGTCCTCTGGTTCGGGGGTTTAATAAAAATTTAGGGTGGAAGTCATGGTAGCATCATCCCAAGATCTTGATTTTTGGGTCAACTTTAGACATGCAGACTCCACCATTTATTTCGGGTTGGCTCGAGCGCAGATCCCTCCATTCTGCATCTTTTGGTATATCATGTGCAAGCTAATGGCTCATGTAGTTAGGTTTGAGTTGAATGGCTCACATGATCTTCTTTCTCATGACGATGTTGTAGAATACCTCCAACTTTTCGGTTGGGTTAAATTTGTACAGTCTTTTGAGGGTTTTAATCTGGAAGTCGCACAAGCCTTTTCCAAGACTTTTGACGGTGAAAAAGCCAAAGTAGGTGGCCTGCAGTTGCAAGTAAACGAAGAATCCATAGCAGAGGCCACAGGTTTATCACAGGAAGGGAACCGTTGGTTCAAAAATATGAATATAGAGGGCATCCCATGACATTTACTGTTGGTATCCAATAAATCGCGCTATAACATAAAAGGTACGCCTATCCAATTTTTCAAAGATCGTTGGCATGGTTTGTTGTTGATAATTAAACAATTCATGACCTACAAGGGACATTATGGACTGGTGTTTTTATTTCATATATGGTTATTTCTAGTCTTCTTGGGCTTTATGTTGAACCTACATTGTTATTTTCTTAGAAGTCTCCAGAAAATGTCTAGGTTTTACCAAAGACAAAAATCTAAATCTGAGTCAAGTTTATTCCACCATGGTTTAATTCAGGTTTTGGTTAATGCCCATTTGTTAAAGATAGGAGACAATTGGAAAAAATTTATTGTTAGGAATGGTTTTGTTTCATTGCCATTTGAACATGTTCATGGTTTACCTCTATGTGTTGATGAGCCTATCAGTCCAAGCATATTGTCCCATTCCCTGCAAAGTTTTCGAGTTGAAATACAAGTCTCGAAATACCTTGTATTACCTCTCGATACCCCTATTGAGTTTCATTTGATATCCGAGGTCACCTCCAAAAAGCGTGAATTTGTTCCAAGGAAATCCTTGGAAGAAATTGAGTCATTTAAAAGATAAGAAACTGGTCGCCCCTGATCCTATACAGAACATGGTTAGTGAGGATAAAATTAAAATCAAAATATAGGGTAAGAAAATTACGCAAAAGGTTAATGATTTATATTTCAGAAATAAAAGGAGTGGTAGACTTCTATCAAGGATGACTAGGAATCAACATCAGAACTGTGATAAATCCATTCCTACAGTTGTCATCAAAGATACGATCTTTGTCAAGGATGCCAACTCTGATGCCACCAGAGTAGATTCACCCCAATACGATTTTGTTTCAAACCTACCTCCATTGTTAAAGGAGAAAGAGGGGTTTTCATGGATCCAATATGATTTAAAAAAGGTTATGGCGCAAGACAAACCATTCGACTCAGATCATACTCGCCCCCTACCGAGATTGGAACAGGTATACTGTGAAGAGTGTTTCAATTGGATCCAAAGGTATTACCAAGATATCCCTTATTTGCAGGCGCATCTTAATCAAGCTATGGCTCGTAACTTGGTATTGGAAAGAGAAAACATGGATCTGAGATCTAGTGTTCAACCAACTTCCCCCGGACCTAGCAAAAGATTCAGGAAATCAAGAGATATTGTTATAAAAAACTCATCCAACTTCAACGTTGTTATGAACTCGAAATTATTTAATGCTTATTTTTCAAATGTTTAATGGGTAAACAATTTTCTTGGAATTAATGTTTTGTTTGTTTTATTATAACATAAATTGTTTTATTTTGTTTTATTAGACTAGCTACAAAATCATAGATTATGTAGCTTGTCTTTAATTAGTTTATTAGATTCTTTTCTAAATTAAATTTTGTTTTTCTTCTTAGGTTTGAAGAGGATTGAATTACAAAGGTTGAAGGGACAAGTAAATCGTTGGATATGCTCCAAATTTGCAAGTTTCTCTTTAAAAAACAGTTTCAATAATATTTTAATTTTGTAACTATTTTTGAATGGTTGTTACAAAAGACCTATATTTTGGTTATTTTTTGGGAAAATACTTTATTAAGGATGGATCTCTCTCTATATTAGAAGATATGAGAAAAAAATCATGAACTTATTTTAAATATTGGTGCTTTCCCAGAGACAAGGGCATTCTTTTTGGGACCTAATGATGGACTTATTTTTTGGGAATGATATGAAATGCAGTTTGTCTTTTCGGCTTTAGTCCTTATGTAAACTGTACGATGTGATTATTGTCATATTACTTTCATATATTTATGGGCATGAAAACATATATGTTATGAATTAGCTTTAGTTTGTTCAACACTTATGCGTTCATGTTGCGCTTATCTGTTGTATGGTCCATTATTTATTGGTTATCATAATCCCTATGGCTAATCAAATGTCTGTACGTTTTGAGTTTAATTCGAATGTTAGAATTTGATTATATCATTTGCCGAATATTGGAATTGATTTCATCTTCATATTTTGAATAATATAAAGACACATGAGAAAAATACATTTGTCTTTCTATTTATTATAGATTTCTTTCGAAATATAAAATTCCTTGAGTTATTTCAAGAAATATCATTCTTTGCTTCTTGCCTTATATTTATGCTTGGCAACAGGTTAAGTGGAGCTTACATTACACAAAAAGACAAAAATAGCTTAGTGTTTTTTCTTTACTTTTGATCAACATCAAGTTAGTTAGTTTTCCTTTTATTTGATTTATTTTCTTTACGAATGAATAACGATTAAATCATTCAAACTTTAATGCTTTGTTCATTACAATTATATCATTTTGAATCTTATTCATTCATTTTGTTGTTTGCTAGTTATAGTAATAGAAGAATTTCCTTAGTCTTATATCTTATTCAAACTTTGTTTCAGTAGCTAAACTTCCATTTTCACAAGGCTTTATGAAAAGCTTGTATCTGTACATACATACTGTATATAATAAAACTATATGCTAGGTGTTCATATATATTAACAGATAGGATTATCAGTTAAACATATGTAATAATATTATATAGTTAGATAGTTTTTACCTCTCTTAGTTACTTTAGTATTTTCATTGGCTAACGGAGCCACAAAACCCATCAGGGTTGGTTATTATAAACAGATTGGGTTAACTAGACAACACCAGACCAAATCTTCCCTTCTCGTTGACGATGTGTCATAAACGCCCATCAACACAACGGTAAAATGGTTGTATATTAATCATATACTTAATAATTGTGTACTTATAAATTTTGTCGTTTCAATGGCAGAGAATGTGGTAGTTGAGCCTCCTCAACCTGAAGATCAAGTGAACAGGGAAGCCATTCCAATGGTGCCGACTAATGGACCAGGCAAATAATTACATTGCCGAGTTTTTTTTAATATTAATGAACTACTTCAATGATATTTAAAAATTGGCCATATAAATTTAATATTTTTTGTTTTTGTAGGTGATGGCCCCTCACAACAACCTCCACGCCATGGGTACTAGACCAAATGTTCTCGGCATGAAAGGACTGAATAAACATCAGTTGTTGAAGAGCACCCAATAAACGAAGACATGGAGATGGATGAATTACTTAAGAACTAGAAAACACAAAAGAGTACTAAAAGAAATTGATGATGTGTAATAATTTTATAAGACAGTTAAATGTACATTATATATCTAAACATGTAATGATGCATATAATGCATTGACATTATGGGTAATTTTTCATCTGATAATATATATAAGGCTATTTATGTGGCTTGTATATATCTGTGAATGTAATTTTATTATACACTTAATGATAATTTCAGCTTCTCTTAGTCTTAGTATATATTGATTCAATACTCCTTGTTTCTATTGGTTCTATTGGCCTTGACATACAATTTTTGCATCAATTTGTGGCTCCATGGATATCATCCTAGCGATTTGAAGGCATTGGTAAACGTGAAATTTAAGATATTGAATTGTTCAAGTTTGGATTTAAATTTTACATGCTTGTTTGTTTGTGGGTTTCAAGAGTTCCAAACTTGTATCACACTAGCTGACATAGCATGGGGCCCTTCATGCCATCAACCCCATATCCTACATTGTCAATAGTCATGATCCTTGCTTCTACCACTAGAATTATTCATGTATTGAGCCTTACAAATTTTGAATCGATAACCAATATTTTTCATGGATCCAATTTAGATCATTTATCACTTGGGAAGGTGTTGGTGAAGGAAAGGCTAGTGATAGAAGTTGCTTAGTGTAGATTTTTTTGACACAGAATTCACCTATTAACTTGTTTAGAGATGAATATGGTTAATTAGAATAATAATATGAATGGGAACCTAGGTAGTGTTTACCTAATATGAGTTGGTCAGTAGTGATGATGTAGGCCTCATGGGGAAATGCATCACCAAAAAATGATAGAGATGATGACATCAATAGCATGTATGTAGTCATGGTTGAGAAGGATGTTGTAGTCTAAGGTTGTTGTCAAGATGTTAAGTAAAATTCCTTCATATTCAGATGATCAACCATCAAATGATTATTTGTATCTCATGAATTCCCTAATAGTGGGGTAGTCTAACATAAGGGGTAGTCTAACACTATTGGATTTATTACACTATTATCTCTGCATGTGGCCATGGCTCGTGTATTCGTTATTACTAATTGTAATTATGGCTAGAGTCATATTATTTATACTTTTATTGTATTAAAGGGTGTGATTAAGGTTGACCTAGTCAAACTTGATGTGTGGGCTCAATAATTTTCTCGGGGTGTCAGCTCTTGTTTTGTGGGAACTAGATCTGCAGAATGGTAATAAATTTGTCTTTTAAGATATAAAGTGAGAATCCAAGAAAGACTTGGTGCCTTGTTCTTGGGATATGGAGTCTAGGCAAAAAATAGAACTTGAAAATGGATAAAGAAGATGTGACAAAACCACCAAACAACAAGTGTTATCAATCAAGGACAGATCTTACATATATGTAACAACCATATGAAATGATCAACAAAGACACAACAACACATCCATAAACTTATTTCACCCACATAATACATCAAAGATGATATTAGAGTAAGAGAGATAACCTTCTATTGAATGATCAACCCCTTAAGCTATCTCCTTTAGAAGGGGAACAAGCTATCTCAATTATTATTATTTTTTTTAAATAAATATATGTTTGTTGGGTCATATCAGGAGTACAAATTCTCTTTGATAGCTCATCAAAAGTTGAAATTCTTACAGTGATTTCCTTTCATTATGAAGAGCATGAATAATAATGTTGTTAAGTGACAAAGTCCGAAGAACATTCATGCTTAATCACCTTATCAAGAAACCTAGTAGCCTCCTCAATGTTTATTAATTCTTGCAAATACCATCCATTAATGTAGTAAATGTTACAACATTAGGATTGTATCCCTTGGACACCATCTCATCCAAAACATTGTAATATTCCTCCCACCTACCTTCTTCACTACTTAAGTTTTTCTTCCTCCAATTGCATGTGAACCAAATGATTTACAACACCCATCTCTTTTAAGATTATACCCAATATTAGACTATCTATATAAACCCAAATGTCAACAATAATCATTGATACAAGGAGTTAAAAATTCATTTTGACAGAAAGAAATTGGTATTCTATAGCATTGGCACAATTTAATAGATAAACAAAATCTCCTCTTCTTGAATATGCACCCTCTCTACAAAGATTAATTCATGCTAGTATCACATGATTTTCATAACTTGAAAGAGAGAGAGATCTCCATTTTTTTATTTTTATTTTATAACTTGGGGCTTGAAAAGAAGTCTAGTTTAGTAAATCAAGGTGAAGGCTTACATAATTTGTCGATGTTCTTGGTGATTATTTACATATAATATCTATTGTTCATGAGTAATCTAATTTCTCACTTGGATTGACTTTTAGAAAGTTAATATTGTTGACTGCATCACCTTAGCATGATCTTTAGTAAGAATGTCAAATCTTCATAGTCATCTCATTCAACACCCATATGGTGTCTTAGAAAGTGAAACTCTTAGTAGAAACCATAAGACAAATAAGTGGAACAACAATTCCACAAGTGACAAAAAGATTTGCCTACCATTTGTTCAAACCATTGTAGCACATCTTTGCAAAATCCAATAATGGATATATATAGAAATGAAAAATAATCAAAAACTAATATTTGTTTGAAGGCCAGTGGATTTTGTTCTAATGCAAAAATGTTTAGTGTAGTCCTCAAAGGCCCACATAATATATGGCATGCTTCCATATCAAGTAGAATTTTCTAACTAGATTATAACCATTGGTTGCACATAAAAATGACCATAACTTGAATGTGTCATTTTCACTTCAAATGATAGGCCATCCCTTCGACAAAAAACATGAGATGAATATAATATTAGCATCATGGCTTTCACTGCATACATAGTAGGCATTGAACATAGAAGTTTTAGCTTTCCATATCATGATTATAATTGTTGTATTTGGATAACCACCTTGTTGTTTCCTTATGGACCCATTTAGTATACTCCCACTTTTTACTCAATACCAATTGTTATGTTCTTAATCAAAGAGATGAGCAAGTAACCCAAAAAAAATATAGTGAGTACTCCCATAAATTCACCCTTTCTTTCACGTGAGAGCTATTATAGAGACATTAGCATAAACATGGATGACAATTTGGGAGAAATTGATGTAGCAGATGGATTACAAGTGTCATTAATATCTCCTACAATGTATGAGATGAAATCCAGCCCCTTTATGCTAATAAAGGCTTAGAAAGGTACTTAAAACAAAAGATCTTGGTGTTTTTAGGAGAAAATTAATTTTCTTCATGTTAGTAACTTTGTACTTTCCAACTAAGAGAAAACATGAAGTTGCATTTCATGATATCATTATTTTGTAATAGAAAAATGGGGGAAAATTGGTCCTATATCTCTTAATGCATGATTCTACAAAATTGGTCCTTTGTTGTGACCTATTGGATTTCCTATGATTCCAAAGATCTTAGTATCTCTACCCAATTTTTTTATCTTCTTTTTGGTTATTAGATCCATCAATACTAGTTGACCTGAAGTTGATTCCTTCCCTACTCCCAAGGAGCCAAATGTAATTTATCCACCAAACTTTGAGCAAAGAATCCAACTAATTATCCCTCTGGTAAAAATCATCGATGCAATAATGAAAACTTGCAAGTGAGAAAACATTTGAAAACCCCAAGACACATTGGTAACATTATGATTTGAAACTATGATCACAAATTCTTGATTTATGGATTTATTTCTTAAAGTTGACATTTTACATTGTTTGAAAGTGGCATTAATTATTCCCTCTATTACTATGAAACACTAATCATTCTACTCATACATTTGAAATCTTAGTCATTCCTCCAGAACACACAACGAATTTTCCAAAAAAATTCCCATTCAACTTGAACTATTACAAAACCATTCTCCACATCTTGCTAAACTGAACATGCATATAATTAAAACGCGTACACTCAAAGACTGCATATTGACAAAATCATGGCCAGCTATAGGGACTGTAAGGTAACATGTAGAGGTTGCAAATATATAGTCTCTATGTATGTGTTTCCTTCATATTCTTATGAACAATTCTTAATTTGTAAAGGTGATTTAGATTCTTTCCTAATTTGGGAATTAAAATCTAACATTACCACATCGACATTGCAACACTAAAATCACATAGTTCTGATTATAGTAATTGGATCTGCACATACCCCTCTCTTAATCAAATAAATGCCATGCCTAGACTTTCTTTGCTAGAATTTTCCCAGACATATTCATTGAAAATATTTTCATAAACTAATGATTCTTGTGATTAAAGTTAAATATTTGAGCATAATAATTTTGTCCCAAAACAACAATCCTTAATGACACAAGAAACGAGTTTCAGCTTTTTGATTATTGACATTAATGCATCCCCTAAAATTGTTTGGAAGTGAATTTTTCTTGTTTAGTGGAGAATAATGTGAATGAATACAGAACTTAAGTAGCAAATGAACCACCAAAGGAAACACATGTTCTTAACCATTAGGCCAACTCAAGTTATTAATCATCAAAATCCAAAAAAAGTTGAGTTTTAAAATTATCTACAAACTCCAACTAACTACGACTAATTAGGTCATTTCATTTTGGTTATCTTTATTTTTTAGCATAGAGCACGTGTGTGTTGAGGAAAAGATATGAAATAATCTTACTCAAGCATTTTCAGAGCTTTCTTGGCTAAGGCAAGATAGATGGGAATACCACCCTATGTTTATAGCCTCAAAATTTGTTTCCTAATCCACAAGTATTAGTTACAAGGGATTAGGATGATTTTTTAAAAATAGAAGATTGTTGTAAAATTCAACATTTTTTCATAATTTTTAGAATATGATAGATGCAAAAGTAAATGTGGAGACAAAAACAAAAACACCAAGTCACATATTAACACATATGAGACAAAATAACAATCTTATTTCATTCCAAGAAATCAAAAGAATCGTTCTCTTTACAAAAATCCCTAAGGGAGTTTGGACCAAAGTCAAACTTAGATGTCCCCGATGAAAACCATACCAAAGGAATTATGATAGAAAGTAAAAATATGAAATTTAAAAGCTGGATCATCTTGCCACAGATTGTTTTACACTCGAATCAAAAAAATATCATTTATCAGACATGAAATTTAATTCATAAATAGACAAGTCTACACAGATGATTGAATATATATCAACACCTCTTAAAACAAGTGTTTGAATGATGTAATTCAACTTTGAATGTTGTTGTCTACAATAGGACCCTGCTGTCATAAACGAGAATTAGGCTTTTAATGAATTGAAGAATGAATGAAAACTGAACTATCTCGGTAAAACTCAAGAGAAAAACTTAGTATGCTTTCTCCTTCTATTCTCCTCTTGTTCTTCCTCTCATTTTTCCTTTAAGCAATCCAAATTAGTTGAAGTAGTTCAACTACCTCTTTTTGTTAAGTTAAAAAAAACTCAACTAACTTTTAGTCTAGGAGAAGAATTAATGTAATAATAATAAGGGTCTATAATAAATAATAACTAGTAGGTGGGACCCCTTGTGACTCCCTTTAATTTCTTAACAAAAATAAACATAACTAATCAATCAATCAAACACATCCCTCCTTGTGGCTCCCATCATCATTCTCATTATTTGAAAATTAAATATCAATGATATTTTAAACCATATCCAAACATATAACATCCAAAATATCCAAAAATAGTATGTTGTCCAAAAACTTCAACAGTCGACTATTCTCAACAATCAATAATAAAATATACTCAAAAATCATATTTGCCACTTTAGGAAGAAAATTTCCCTTTGTTGTTGTTGTCTCCCTTTGACTTTTTTGAATTAGCCTTAGGTTGTGTGGAGCCTTTAGTCTTGATTTCATTGACGACATGAGAGCATTCATCTCTCAAGTGCATGCGGGATGAAACAGATTTGGCTGAATCACTCGAGGAAGAGGAGGGGGAAACAACAACTTTTCCTTTATCATGCGTATGGTGGGCTTCGGTTTTGATTCTTTTTCTTGCGTGGGACGACTATACATGTGAGTGTGCAAGGAAAATTTGTAAATTTGGGTTAAACAATGGAGGAGGAGAAGGTAGGGACAAATTAGGCCAACCACGATGTTGGGAGACTACTGGGTGAACAATCGCCTGCCATCTGTCATTCTTAGGAACTTCCGGTTGCAATGAAACATGAGGGGGGTCAGGGATACTAGGGACATGCTGGGGTTGGAAGGGAGGCCTTTCTGGCCTAGGCTTCACTACCCCTTGTCCAATTCAATTGAAAAATACAACTTGGAAGAGATGGTTTAACTCTTGTGGATATGCGTCAAAATGTATCAAGAATCTTGGTTTTCTAGGCCCTCTGTTTCAATTCCATCTTCCCTTGTTATTTCGGCCATGGTTTCCTCTGATGAAGAAGCTCATCCTGTATGCATCATTTATTAGCAAATATCTTCTTAAACAAATCATACATGACATCTCTTTAATATGAAACAAAGTTTGTCTCGACAATCACATCAGACCCATGCAATCCAATCCATAAAATTAATTTAATACTTGTCAATGAGAAGGGGGTGAATAAGGGTTATGGGATATCTGAGGGGGTTGTATTGAGTGGAAAAGTGATAAAATGAAAGGGAGTAAGAACATGATTACTGCTCAAAAAATCATTAAACAAACAATTGTGTTACAATAGCAAAATCATATCAATTGTGGCCCATCTCTGTGTCATCTTTTAATTGTTGTAATACAAAGCTTCTATTTAATTTTAATTTAATTTTAAGAACAGGGCATGCAAAGTGAATCTAGGATTGTGAGGGGATTCGTAATGAGTAAAAAAGTGACAGAATGACAGGGAATTTAATGGATAATGTTCAAAAAACAAATTAAATAATCAATAATCACAATTTTGTATTAAAATCAATCCAAAAAGAACCAACATTCATTGTTTCTCAATTGCATACCAAATTGCTTGTTGTTCCAATAATCAAATTTGAAAGAACCTTAATTCATAACAATCTGTGCAATCATAACTTATATATATAAATAAATAAAAATCTTTCAACAGTCTTGTTTAATAAAACGTTGATCCCTTCTTTCTTTCTTTTTTCTTTTAAAAATAATAAAAAACAATGCACAACAATATGCTCAACATCTATCCATGATAATCCATAATGCACCATGATAATAATCAACATCCATTGTTTACCAATCAACAATCGAGCCAAATTAAACTATACACATATCTCTTTTCAAATGTGAACAGACTTCAAAATATACTCGATTATACACAGTCTTCATCATATCAATCACAAAATATTGAAATGAAACAGCAATCAACCAAACATAAACCTCGAGCCTTATCTTTGAGGGTATAACTTTATTTTAAAACCATTAGTAATATGATCAATGCTTCCAATATAATATATGAAGCGAACAGAACCAAACTACACCCAGACGTCATTTTTAAACTTGTAAGAACCCTGATCAGGCTTAGCAAAACCACACAGGTGTTTCCATTTTCAATCAATACCATGCTTGGTAAAAACATACTGAGTGAAACCATAATTAAAGGAAGAAAACCCTCGACTGTATGCAAGTTCCCGTTTCATTCTTTTTCCAACAATTTTACTATACAAGGACGAGACAGAAACTCGGCGAGAGAGTGTGTGTTTTAAATACCTCCATAACCATTTCACTGATACCCAATACTAGACAACCCCAGAAGGTGCCCGAGGTGAGAAAATACAACGGAGTCTACATCAGGCTCTGTCAAAAATCAAATGCAGGGAAGCAACAAGAGCTCATTCGTCTTTCAAACAACAACACAAAGAGTTGATGGTATTTCAAGAATTATATCAACCACAGGAAAACATACCTTTCGAAAAAGACACAGCAGTGAGCCACACAGTATTACTTATTACTCCCAATATTGGACGAAACCAATGATCAACACCTGAGGAGAGAAAAGACATACAGAGTAAACACTTGCAGAGGAGAGGCGGGGGTTAATTTAATAGTGGTAGTTATAAAAAAAAAATGTAGAGATATAACATCCCTTTCCAATACTTAAGAGACGAACAAATTGACAACAACACCAGTGAGGGCAAACTCGTCCTTTTGACAGAATGCTTAGATAGAACTTGTATCAATCCACAACCATACATGCATGTATTAACATTAGGGCCAACCAAGACTAGATATTGGGATACTTCAGTGAAAATATAGTAAGAACGAACTAATGACCATGACTCGGGGTTTGAAGAAAGAACATAGCAATTGTTGGCAATTACTCTGCGGCTGGGTAGGGGTTACAATCATGAATGTGAGGGAACGAAATAACTGACAGTAATACACAGAAAAAAAAACTCTCCATCATCAATGTAGAGCCATATTGTACCATTGTTCACTTATTATTCCATAGAGACCCATCATGATACTAAATTGACCGAGCAACAACCATTGCGCAACTTAAAATACTCATTCCTTTTCTTGCAATCATAAACATTTTACAGTCATCACATAGAGCCATAACACACATCTACACAATCGAAATTCTCAAGAACACATAGAATCCAAGCATCACTGAGCCGTCATTTGTTCATACAATAGAGAATACCTCATGGATGGAGAGAAAAAGAATCATACCTGTGGAAAAACACTTAAATGGCGAGTTGTCTGAGCCTTATTTCTCCCCAGAGACTGAAAATGTGGATCTTCACAACCAACAAAGCGAAAAGTGCAACAATGGAACAATGCTAGGGTGATGGGTGATAGAGGAAGTATGGAGTGACGTGCAGTAAATGCACGTCACTTCCATCCCCTGGCCCCTTCAATTCAAAGTACGAGACAAACCAATAAGAATCATATTCACCAACAATTAAACCATATAACCAATGCATATTCAATGCCAAACCATTGTGAAATCTACAATGATATCCATTGCATAGTGTGCCACCCAATATCATTTACACATTAACCCTTGCCATAACTCCATGCCATAATACATATTAAAATGCTATATTCTTCTCCATTCAAATATAATGAAATTCGCATAGTCCACTAACCAACAATAGCATAATAGTTAGGACTGACACCAATATCCCTTAACTTTTTCATTCGAACTTGCATATAGTCCTTTATCATAGCTCAAACATATAACTTATTTCCCTTTGTTACACTTTAGGATCTTTTCATAGGTTTTTTTCTTTGTTTTGAATATGTTACCATTAAAATATATCTTGCATATATGTGGCTAGGTAATCGATCACAAGGATTAGTGACAAGGTTAAATCATAGCAACTGCAAATAACATGCTCCTCATAACCATAAAACGGTTTTGTATCGCAAAAATCATTCCACAAAAATGCATCATCCACTTATTATCATGTCAAATGAAACCAAGACCACATCGTCAAAAATGTAGGACTGTGTAGGTAGCATAAAAAAAAACAGCAAAACATGTATAATATGGCTATCCTTGCACCTCTAGTCTACAAGGGGGTCCCACCTACTAGTATTATATTATTAACATAGTTAAATAATAGGGATGTAGCAATACTTTGAGGGCGTAATTCATTGTTACAATTTTAATTGTCAACAATTTTCAATCAAAACAATTAAATATAAAATTTCAATAGTACCTAATACTAATATTACATGTCAAATATAAATGTACACATAAATACCAGATTTGGAAGGAGAGAAAACATCCAACCTCTTAAAGAAGACTTATTTGGCAATTCTCGAGTCAATTTTTTTACATGCTTTACTTTAATGAGATTCACTTCTTATTCTTACAAGGTAAATTTTGTTCTTCCTTTTAGCCTCTTTATATTGGAAATCAACATGGATTTAGAACACAGATTTAGGACAGGACCCAGAGATGTTATACCTTGACAATTTCATCTTCAAAATCTCGATGATAATTCACTGAGATATTTGATCATTTGGACTATGTTGATAAATGTTCTCCATGAACAATCTGGTAAATACCATGTTCCTCATGACAGCCTTCAACAACTCCTGGATCCTTACAAAGAACATTTTCGATATACTTAAAGTCAGTCTGCAACAAGTCTCTATATGGCCCCTCAGCAAGACGCTTGGTCTTGAACTCAAGATCAGTGGAACTGATGTTTGAACATGTGACAGGCATCTCAAATTTCAGACTATTATGATCTCAAATAGCAGTATAATGTTACACACTTGAACTGATATCAATGGATGTAAAGCTCTCAACTAATTTTGATCACAAATTCTTGATTTCAAGGACATCAATTTTTATTTTTATTTTTTNTGCGATGAATTAGATATACTATCGACAAAAAAAATTCATCGATAGTATAGCTAATTCATCGCAAGAATCTTTACATTTGTCGCTCTTGTGACGATATCCTTTCCTTATCTCTCTTGTCGATGAATTCCCTTCTTTGTCTCTCTTGCTATGATATCCCTTCTTTGTCTCTCTTTCGACGATATCCCTTCTTTGTCTCTCATGTAACATCAATTGTTGGTCGTCTTTATTGCGACGAACAACGTTGGTCGTCGATCTTGCGACAACTTCCTTGGTTCATTTCTCGTGCAACATTTTCTTAGGTTCATCACACTTTCCACAGAACGTGAAGCGAAGTTTGGGAGACCCAAGATTCGTTGCAATATCCATGAAATAACGTCGAAAGAGTCGTCGCAAAATCACCCAAATTTGCTAGTGAGAAAGAGCAAAAGAGGGAAGTAGTGGAAAGAGGCAAACTGCCTCTGATAGAAAGTATGGATTTTGATGTTGTTATTGGCATGGAAACATAATGGTTTTTTTGGATAGCAAGCATATATTTAGATAGAATGTTTTGGACAACGTGAATATTGTCCTATTTTTTGTCAACAAACATATTTTATTTTTGTTAAATATTAAAATGCTTGACTATTTATGTGAATGGAAGTTACAAGGAAAATGTTGAAGCATATCTTAGGTTATTATATTTCACATTATGATGTTTATTGAAGTTAATAAAAAGGGAGTAACAAGGAGTCATATTTTGTTAAAATTTAATAAAGAGATTAGGGGTCCCACCTATTTAGTTATTATTTAATTAGACCCTTATTTATATATATTATTATTTTTGTCTCAACTAATTGGTTAAGCTAATTAAGCTTAACTAAAGAAAGGTAATTGAACTATCATAACTTATTGAGAAATAATAAAATCCCAATCAAATGAAGAGATAAAGGAGAGAGCATAGAAGGAGAAATTATGCTATAATATTTTCTCTGTACTTGTGAGATGTTTTCATTCTTCATTCATTTTGAGTTTACTAGAAGGTTTAGCTATCTTGATGACAACAAGGTCTTATTGAAGGCAACAATATTCAAAATGGAATCATATATTTCAACAACTTGTCTTTTAAGGTGTATGATTTATCTTTGGCAATCTGTGTGTTCTTGTTTGTTTATAAATTAAATTTCATGACTGATAAAGAATATTTTGCAGAGTCAAGTGACAACATTTTGTGGCAAGCTGATCTGGATCTTTAGTTTTAGTTTTCTTTTGTTTTCAAAGTATTTTTGTATGGTGCCTATTAGAGACTTGTAAATATGACTTTGGTCCCTACCCTCGCATGGGTTTGTAAATAGAATTCATCTTTGTATCTCAGAATGAAATAAATATAAAAATCATATTTCTAATTTCGGTCTCACATGTGTATTTTGATGTTTTGGTTCAAAATTTTCTTTTAACCTTGTCTTTTATCCATTTACATACTTATGTAATTCCTTGCTTATTTTATTTCTTTTGCACAGTTACATATAACATATATAAAACTAGTCTTGGTCCCTTGTACTTAATACTTGTGGATTAAGTGATTGCTTTTTTGTTTTTTTAAGGCTATAAACCCTGGGTGACATTCCTAAATATCTTGCCTTAGCCTGGAAAGATCTGAAAATTATTGAGTAAGGTTCCTCATACCTTTTCCTCAACATTCCTATAAATGATAATTTTCTTGATGATCATCTATTTTCAATATCTACTAAATATCCTTGGTTTGCAATTATCGCTAACTATTTGGATACAAGAAAGTTACCTCAACACCTCTCACAAAAGGAGAAGAAAAATATTGTCAGACTTAGTGTCACATATTATTGGATTGGTGGAAATATTTTTCATACTAGATCTGATCCAATTATTTGGAGGTGTGTGAGAGAGGATTAATTGTTTGACATATTAAAGGAATGCCACAATGAGCCATATGGAGGTCACTTTACCAATAAAAGAACCACATACAAAGTCCTTCATCTAGGGTATTATAGCCTACTCTTTTTAGAGATGCCAAGAAGTACATCAGAAGATGTGACAATTGTCAGCAGATGGGCCAACCAGTGCAAATTGAGGAAATGTCTCTACAATCTCAAGTACTCATACAGCCTTTTGAAAAATGGGCTCTAGATTTTGTAGGACATATCGCTCCAATGTCAAGGAAAAAGAGGTATATTATGGTATGTACTGACTATGTTACTAAATGGGTAGAACTTAAATGTCTTCTTCATGCTACTGAACAAGCTATTGCAGATTTTTTATTTGAGGATGTATTTAATCATTTTGGTTTTCCAAGAGAAATTGTCAAATACCAAGGCACTTAATTTACATCAAAACTTGTCCAAACCATTACATATCAATACAATATTAAGCACTGAAAGTCTTCTCAATACCACCCACAAACCAATGGGTAGGTGGAATCAACAAATAAATTTCTTGAATCCATACTAACCAAAACATTTCAGTTGCACCATTGACATTGGGCAGATCAGTTTCCAGAGGCAATTTAGGCATACTAGACTACATGGAGGAATACAACCGGGAATACACCATATGATATAGTATATGGTAAACAAGTTTTTGTCCCTATTCAATCACAAATAAAAACTTTCAGGACAACAACCAAGCTAGGAATTGATCTCTCAGATGCTCAACAACACATGATAGCACAAATCGATGAATCATATAAGATATGACATAGCGCAATTCAACACACCATCATCATCCAAAAAAAAGAATGAAATGGCATGACAAGTTCATCAGAAAGAATAAATTCAGACCAGGTGATTGGGATATTTTATTTGATTCCAAATTAAAAAAAATTAAAGTAAATCTCAATACTCGTTGGTTAGGACCATATGAGATAGAGACTATTTTTTTTATAATGGATCAATAAAGATCAAGACTATTGGCGAAGAAGGAATTTATTTTCTGGTAACTGCTCATAGTCTAAGGTTATATCAAAATACTTTAAACAAAGAAGAATTTGAAAACAATCTACTACAACAATCATAAATGGAGATAGTGAGTAAGGTAAATCCTTCCCCTACTCCCATCTCAAATTTATTTTTCTTCCTCCTATAAAAATATATATACATACAAATAGAAAAGAGAATATATATATATAAAGTAAAGATAAAAATAAGAGTGCATCCTGTGGAAACCAATTTAACAGTGCAGTTGTGCATGGATTTTGTTTGAAAACTAGTGATCTAGTGGAAATAATTAAACTCCTTTCAAAATGACTATAGGATTCTTCAAAATCTCATGTTTATCATTTCAATGTTCCAACATTTGATTCTTAGGCAAGCAGTGTTTATTTTTCAAATAAAATTGCAGAAAACCAGTTTTTCAAGTCAGTTTCCACAACATCTAGACGAATAGATTTTTCTCTTCAGTTCTACACTTTAAAAATTCAGATATTTTAGAAGTCTTTAGAATTGTAGTATAGTATTTTTATAAATAAATCTTTCAGCGGTCTTCAAAATGACCATTTTTTTTAGTTTCTATCCAAAATTCCAGAATTTGATTCTTAGCATTATTAGATCTTTTTCCAGATAGATATGGAAACGAGGGTAATTGCAGATTAATTTAGTTCAATTCTATAGGTTACTGTTCAAATTTATCCACATGAGGATCTTTAGATCAAGTTAACTCCTGTAGTTTTTATACTTCCATTTGTTACAAAGTTTTTCGGTAGCTATTGATATTCCCCTGTAAATGATTTTGAGAAATTTCTAGGTGTTAAATTATTTCCAAATCTAGTATGCAGACTATCAACACAATTTTCATGGAATGAATGAAATAATTTCATGCATTCTGTCATGAAATTCTTCATCAGAAATTTTGAAATTCTAAATCAATCATCAAAAGTTGTAGGCTTTCTATATCAATCATCAAAAGTTGTAGGCTTTCTATATCAATCATCAATAGTCAACAATAATTATTTATTCAACAAGTAAGGAGTCAACATCAACAATAAAAGTTTTCCATCTAAGTTAAATTTGGTTCATAGTTCCTCCTCCGGCTTCAACAAAATGAAAGGTGATCAAAATCATGGTTATAGGTAAATCAAAGGTAATGAATTTTCAAGTATTCTATAGGAAGTGTGAAATATGTAAAATAATTTGGAAAAATTAATAAGCAAGTCTTGGT
>SNQJ01S0024951.1:114524-127369 GCA_010110895.2 Picea sitchensis
GCCGACTTCTCTTTCTGGGTATGTGTCTGTTCAGTATATTATTATTAATTCTGGCTGACTTCTTCTCTTGGAGGCTAATAGCCTAATATAAATTTTCTTCTTGAGCCGACAAGGCTTCTAGGGTTATTAGCCAACTCATTAGGATTTCTCTTGCTTCCCAGAGTCTTCTATTCTCGTCAGGTTCACACGTGAGGGTAAATACTTCCCGCAGCTACCATAATATTAACACAACTCTCTCTACATCAACACTTGAATGAAATTCTCTTCACCCTCTCTCTATGATATCTCACTCACTCATATAATGTGTATGAAAAAATCGTTCTTTGCTTCTACACTCTCGAATGACTTCACACTAGAAAAAGTCCTTATTTTTTTATCTTTGTGTAAAAATATCTCCTCATTTACCCTAGCCTTGCTTTTATAATATTGAGTTATGAACTAACCCTTATCTCCAAAGTGATTGACGGTTGAGATTACTTCTCACCTCACTTGAGATCAACAACTATTATTTAATTCACTAATGCTAATAAAATCACTTCCTTAAATAAAACTCAACTCACTAATAAAATCACTTTACTTTAATAATTACTTTAATTAAATTAAATTCTCATAGTTAGAAGTCTTTGGACGATTTCCACATGATAGAAACAAGTCAATGTGGAATTAGTTGTCTGATGCTACATGCATCAACACTCCCTGTTAGAGAAGAAGGTACTTCTTCCACCTGGAGGTGGCTCTATATTCACTACTAGATCCACTACCATGGCTACTATCCAATCCACCTGATTGGTTTCTCCCTCTTAAAAAAAATCTATACCTTCCATCTCACTCGAAACCATCTTTGAATACTTCCCTCTGATCATGTTCTTAGAAGCCTCGTACTCTTGAGCATCCTGCATGGCCATCTCAAACCATGACTCCTTATTGAAATACTTGGAAGGCTTATCCTTCCCACCTAAACTTGAAGGCTGACTCCCTCTAAGCTACTCAACCTTCGGAGCTACCTGGTCCTTGTTATTTTTCACTCTGTTGCTTTCCATTTCTTGCATATGTTGGCCCTTTAGCCTATACAAGTTTCTCTCTCTAACCCCAAGGAAAATTGTTCTATCTAATCTAGATCATCTGGGCTTGATCAACACCTTTCCATCTTGGAATGCTCCATCGATTCCCTTCTTCTCAATCGTTGAGACTGAGAGAGCACCCGTCCTATGATTTAGCACCTATAACACGTCCATCACTCTCAACATGCCTCCTGACTCCATCTGGAATGGCACTGTTCTAGATCCATTCATTGCATGTTTGGTCCCCATACCAAGTTCCACATGCACATCTGAGTCTGACTCTGTGAAGCTCTTGAACAAATCTCATTCTCCTGTCATATGACATGTGGCTCCACTATATATTAACCATGCACCAGCTAATATGGTTCCCAAGGAAGTCTGGGAAACAAGCAAGAATTTTGTCTTTTCAAAATTCTTGGAAAACTCATCCATTCGAGTCTTTCCCAACACAACTACCTCTAGTTGTGTTTCATTCTCTCCCTTCTTCTTGTTCAGACATTGAATTGCATAATTCCCAAATTTATGACGTGCAAAGCACTTTAATTTTATCATGTCCTTCTTCTTTATTTTTTGAGAGGTAGACTCTCCATTGGAAATATTCTTGAACTTTTCCTTCTTTTCCTAGTTGTCAAGAGAAATTTTCTCCTAATCATTTTTGTGTTTACCTCCATTCAATTCTTCATCTTGAATTTATTCCTAAATGAAGTCATCCCACAACCTTGACCAATCAGGGAGGTTCTCATGTGCTACGATCCCTTTGATGAACTATTTCCACTACTTTGTGAAGACTTTTAGTGTCATCCTCACCAATTCTGAATCAATCATTATCTCCCTAACTACAACCAGTGCATCTCGAAACTGTCGGATCTGGGTGAGATAACTTGTCATCGTTTCTGATCCTTCCATATTGGTGTCTCTGAGCTTCTCTCTCAACACCATTTTGTGATTCTCATTCTTTCTTTGAAATAAACACTTCATAGCCTCCCACATGTCCATGACAACTGTCTTTCTCGATAAATGAGGGATCAAATGATCCTTCACTCCATCCAGAATTATGCACCTGGATTTCACATCATTCTAATTATGGATGAACATTTTTTCGCATTTGTTGGAGGAGTGATTTGAGTATTGAAAAATCCCAGATCCCATTCTCCATCAGCACCAACATGATCCTCTCCTTCCAAGTACTGTAGTTGGAAAGTGCATCCAGCCTATCCTCAAATCACAATCTAGTTAACATCTCCAAAACATTATCTGATAACCTTCTACTAAAACTACTCGTTTATTGTCCTGTATGATATTTTTCCATGCTATCTACGTTAACAACGCAATTGTTGCACTAATTCTTGCACTATTCCGCATGGTTTTCACGACCTATAACAGAATACCCACACTTTTCTTAGCTCGAATACAATACAGTTGTCTCCCTGAAATCTTTCCTTTGATTTCTTCCTGTTGGTTATCGATCTGATAAGATCTCCTTGCAGATATTATAGATCTATTGCAAAATATAGTGGATTTATGCTTGGTCCTTCAAACACCCACTACAACACTCTTGATCTAATAGATATGTTGTTTGTACAACCTGCGATTGGCTCCCTCTCAGAGAAATTGATCTGATACCATGTTGATTTTTCCATCAACCCAACACTTGGAAGTTAATTCCATGTAAATCACTTATTGAATCAAATCATAGTTGAGTTATCAACTAAACATTACAGAGAAAGCATAAATAAAGAAACAAAAATTTCATGCACAATACACAAATATATTATGCCTATCAACCAAGATTATCATTCAAATATCTTCAAAGCTTACAAGGGCTCCCATACCTAGGAAAATGGCTCAATTAGAAAAGAGACAAAGTACATCTTCACTTGACTGGTTGATATGCTTCCATACCTGTTGTACAATCATGTAAGGCAACAATGAAACTATTACCCTGATACACGCATTGTCTTGTGCTATATACACCATTGTAACACCAAAACCCATGCTATCTATGCGACTCGTACCAGAAAACCTACACTATTTGCAACAGCCAACCCTTCAGGTGTACAACTTCTCTGTCTCTTTCTTTTCCTAGATCTCTAGATGGAATTCCATCTCCACCTATCCAAGATCTCTTTGAATCATAATCCTCCATGATCCAACTCTCTCTACATCGACACTTGGATTAAATAATCTTCACCCTTTCTCTATGAGATCTCACTCACTCATACAATATGTAAGCAAAATTCCTTCTTTGCTTCTACACTCTTGAATGATTCCACACCAGCAAAAGTCCTTACTTTTTATCTTTGTATAAAATTGTCTTTTCATTTACCCTAGCCTTGATTTTATAAGATTGAGTTATGACCTAACCCTAATATCCAAAGTGATTGACAGTTGAGATTACTTCTCATCTCACTTGAGATCAACAACTATTATTTAATTCACTAATGATAATTAAATAATTTCCTTAAATAAAATTCAAATCACTAATAAAATCACTTTACTTTAGTAATTACTTTAATTAAAGTAAAGTCTCAAAGTTAGAATGCTCTGGACCACTTCCACATGCTAGACACAAGTCAATGTGGAAGTACCTAGCCGATGCTACGTGCATCAACAGGGATATATATGGAAAGATTTTCTTAAGGAACTTGAGAAAGCATCGAACTGGACCAAGGGAATGCCACAAAAAAAAATGAAGAAGAAATGGAGAGATACTTTGTACATCATCCAAAAATATGTTACCTATGAGGGAATCTACACTATAGGAGAAAAACGATAGATGGACATAATTTTTAGTGCGGAATCGATTCATGGAAGTGCCAGCTAAATAATAGGTTAGGGGTTTGAAACATAGGGCTAGAAAAACTAAGGTTCTTGAGATAAGAAATTTGAAACCAAATCCACTGAAGAAGACCAGGGATTCAAACCCTGGACCAAGTCGACCAAGAGGCCAGTCCAGGAGAAAATTAGCAAAGAAACCTGAAAATTTTGAGGAAAGGGGTTTAAAGCCTAAAATTGAAATGAAGGATAAGGGTTCAAAATCCTAGGAATTTGAATTGACAACAGAGATTATGGAAACTAAGAAAAGGAAGATTCCTTTGGGGCGTCGAACCATAATAAGCACGAACAAAATTTTGAATACACAAGAATATGATAGTAGAAAAATTCAAGAAAAAGAGGTAATTGATCTTGAAGAATAAGATAAGGAACAACATAGCAACATTCAAAATAAGGAAATTCATAGGAATTTCAGTAAGAATCTCAGGAAAATATCATATTTCAATATTTCACCAAGTCCAGGAGACAGGGGTAAGTTTTCAAAACTTGATGATGATGCAATTGCGAATTTTGATGAGTATGTGACTCAAGAAACTGAGGATTACATAGCCATTGAGATTGAGAAGGATGTAATTCCATATTCGATTCCTTATTCCTCAAATCTACCGAAATGAGTTAATAAATTCAAGAAGCTAAAATAAGAGCTTTAGGAACTGGAATTTCCCAATAGACATATAAAAATGAGAATGAAACACTTAAGACTAATATTTCCAGGTTACATAGGGAAAATGAACAACTTTAAGAAGAAACGAAGTTGCTCATCAATAAAGCCAGAAAATGGTGCAACCAAAGCCAATAAGTTAAAATTTGAAGCTGAAGATTGAAGATTAAGCTCAATGAAACTAAGAGGAATATACAGGCTTCAACATCTGGTTTGAATATTTTAATTGATGGCACATAATGGGTTTAAGAGCTCAACATCAACAATTTTGAATATTTTTTAAGGTTTCATGGAGGCAGTAAAGTTTTGAGGAACATAGCATTTTTATTGCATGAGGACATGCAACATATTTTGTGTGGGGGAGATGTTGGGACCTTGATTTGAACTCTTTTTGTCACTTCCATGCATAAAATTCCCTCGAAACCTATGCCTCTCAGCTCTCTAGCACTCTATTATCACCTATTTTTCCATAGTTATTCCCATATCTATAGAATACCGTGGGGTGAATTATATGGTGGTAATTTGGTACATTATCAATTTTATTTTGTAAACTTACTAAGTGCTAGGCACAATATATGGAGAGCTAATCTAAAAGTGTCTAACACACCATTTTCTAATGAACTATGAAGAAAAACTAACATAACTGATTGCTCATATAACAATGAATATTCTAATGTATAATTGTAGGTTGAATATAGATCCTTATATTCAATAGTACTTTGTTGGATTCACTCTATGAGTTTTATTGACAACCTTCAATTGAAACTATAAACAACATAATTGGGAAACTTAATGTGTGCAAACAAGAAATCTATCATGAGCAGTTTTTGACCAGTGAAAGATTGGTGATCATAAATTGCAACAATTTGTGGCTTTGAAAACTCTTTGTCTAGAGAATCACCAATTAAATTGACGAGAAATCAAGCATGAAAATCATGTTCTCATAAGAATTAGTTGATCTACACAACATAAATAAAATTACAGTGCAAAAATTAAATACTCACACAACAAAAAGCAATTATTGGACAACATATACCAAGAGGAGAGGGCCAATCTCCCTTGACATAAAATGCCAAGAAGACTGCAGTGGAGAGCTCTTGATATGCAAAACGTTTTTTATTCCATAATTCTCCCCCCAATTACATTGATCTTCCTTACATTTATACATATGGATTACATTTCAAAGGAGGAAAATGGTTAGAATAAAATGAGACCAGATCCCAAATACATGGAGCTACAACCATCATAAAATTGATTAAAGAAATGGAAGTTAATTAATGGTTGTCGGATATGTTTTAATAGCATGGAAGCACAACAACACAATCTTTGACAAAACCATATTTCCAAATCCCTTCACAAGAGGCGTAACTATAGGAATTCAGGTGCTACATGATTTCTTGGAAAATCCACCTTGAATATCTTCCCACATCTCCCAAACCTTTTCTTGTTTTGGAAATCTACCTAGAAGTTACCCAATTTGGGGAATTCTACACAAAACCCACGTCTTTGATTTTCCTACTTCGTCTTCATCTGTATGGAAATTCCATGGAAAAATTGCTTCTAGAAACAGGCTATTACAGAATTCCAATAGTACTACAGGAATAGGAAGATTTCCATTATAGGATTTGAATTGCATGAACCATTATTGGAAAGACCAAGTCTAATTCCTTTTAATTCATTAAAAATAAGAGAAATTATTGAAATTAACAACTAAACATCTTATAATCTTGCAATGGCACTTATCTTGATAACTACGAGGGAATATGATAAAAAGGAACAATGATGAGGTAAAAGGGATGGACAAAAGGGTCAAAATGACACATATGTCAGTGAAAAAGATACCAAAATGGTGACCCAATAGATATGTATATCAAGGACACATTCAGGGTAAATTTGTCTATTTTTGCATGTTTTCACCTTTCCATATGAAAATTAGTATAAAAGTCATTTTTATTAATAAGTTGCTATAGAATCACAGATTATGTAGCAACTTTATATTTCTGTAGTGAATAAACATTTTGTATTAGATTCGTATCTTTGCAAAGTTGTGTGCATCCTAGGGATAAACCGTGACTTGGAGGAGGTTCAAAATCATCACCAGATGGTTTCTTACCTATCAGTCAAGATTTTGAGTCAACAAGGCCAACATGGGAGAAAAGTCAACTCCAAGTCAACGTAGAACATAATGACATAACATCCAAGTTTTTAGGCGCCAAATCATTTACAAGGTGTCAACAAGTAGAGTGTTATAATTTCATGCATCACTATCATGAAATTCTCTCTATGTGGGTCATTGAAATTAGCTCATCTAGCTAAGATTACAATAGATCGGATTTGTAAAATATTTGTGCTCTATTTTATAGTTAGTCTATTACAGAGGTCTGTGGGATTTGGATCCGAAAGAGATCATTATAATGTTATAAATACTTCATCCCAAGATCCTATGATATATGATATGATATGATCTAGAATGATTTCATTATTACTCTGTTGATTATGAGAATTAATACAAACTCTGGTTAACTATTCATTTTATGCGTTGTGATTGTTAAATTCATAATTTATTTCTATAGTGTTTTCAGCAACGTCATCCAAACCAAGAGGCCCATCTATGTGAGGTATACGTTTCTTAAATTATAATTATATTTACTTTGATTTGAGCAACAAGTGTGATTATAACAGAATTACAATTGATAATTCAATAGGTTAACAGATTCAAGTGCCTTGACTCATTTATGTAGCTTTGCATTACTTTTGTTTTTGTAGTGTTGCATTACTTTTGTTTTTTAGCATTGCAGTAGTTATATTTATATAGTAAAACAATGAGAAGTTTGTATTTCACAATGGTCATTTAGAAATAAATCATAAAATAAATTATGGATATATAGTGTATGCACTTCATCAGTTTACAAATCCCATATTGATGAATTTAATGTAGAAGAGTTCAATCAATTTTATTGATCGACAATACACTAGACTTGTATTTGGAAAAAACGTAAGCATCTTTCATTACCTTTCATGACAACAATATCATATATTAAGGCCATTCATCACCATCCTTGTTCACTCCAAAACCTTCACCACTTCATCTGAACCATGATATCATCTTTATTTACTTCCATAGTTTAATTCCACTCCAACATGCCCTAAATATCCAAGAATGATAAGGATTCAAAGTTTCCCTATTATTGTCCCACAAGAACCAACAATATAAGGCCTTGTTTCTGAAAAAAAAGAACCATAAACAAGAGAAAAAGAGACATTTTTTC
This sequence comes from Picea sitchensis, assembly GCA_010110895.2. Classification (NCBI taxonomy): domain Eukaryota; kingdom Viridiplantae; phylum Streptophyta; class Pinopsida; order Pinales; family Pinaceae; genus Picea; species Picea sitchensis. Next base: position 122,351 of record SNQJ01S0024951.1, read on the forward strand.
TACTCCACAAGAACCAATAGCAGATCAATATGTAGTTGATACACATGGAAAAGCCAAGGAAACCACTAGAAGAAAGGAATGGGTTTCCCCACAACAACCTAAAACAAAAGAATTTGTTGTAGAAACCATCCCTACATGAGGATATGTTGTCATATAGAAGGGAAGAAAATACATTCAAAGGTATCAGTTCCTTTCCATGATTCACTGGTGCATATATTGGTGTTCATATTCAAAATATGTTGCAAATCATAGGGTTACTATCACACAAAAATCAAGAAAATATTTATTGAAGGCCACATTATGGTAGTAGACTGATTTCCTTTACTTATCATGACACTTATGTGGTTCCTCTTTGTGCTACACATGGGCATTTGTCATGATTTGTACACTTGGAACCACCCATATGGGAACTTGCTCCACACGTAGACAAGTTTTGTTGATTGTAACATGGATATTTATTGCACATTTTCCCATGGTTCTGATGGTTGCCTACTATAGCATGACTTGGTGTTTCTAAGTGCCCAAAGTTCATATTTGCTATCATCAACACTTTTGTGTCATGTCTAAAATTTGAAGAGTTTGTCCCCATCATTCAAGCTATTCATGTCCATATTTAAAAGAGAAGTTTCTGATAGTCAGATGACCATTTTTCCAATGTGTTTATGGTAGAAAAATACAATCCTAAAATGTTTTGAAGAAGAGTACAACGTTACATGAGGACATGCTCTGTATTTAGTTTGGGGGAGACTGTGGGTATAAACAAGCAGCATATGGTGCAATATTTTTAAGGTACAACTAGAAGTGGTTCTAATCACCATTTGAAACATTGTATACAACAATAATTTCTCTTCCAAATAGCGACACGTGACTATTTTTGCATCCATATTTGTGCTTTGTCTCTAGCATTGAATACTCATTATAACAAGATTCATCTAATGTAGTATCCTCTATTAGAGTCAATGAAGATTATTTATCATCCAGGTATGGATTGTTTTTTACAACAATGGTGACTTTTATTGTTGGATTCTTGAGTGCATTTTCCCCAAATTGCCTTGTTTTGGTTGCTACTCATTGCATGGTTGGTATTGGAATAGAAGGTGGCCCTTTGATTTTCTCATATTTTGTCCAAACTCCCAACAAAGGTTTTTGGATGGTAATAATTTCATCCTTTTTGACAATTGACATAGTATTGGAGGCTGCAATAGCATGAATTTTGATGCCAACATTGGGTTAGAGGTGGTTACTTGAACTATCTTCAACACCCTTATTAATTATTCTTCTATTCTTTTTTGTAGTCTCAGAATATCCGAAATATCTTATAATTAAAGGTAGAAATAAATATGCACATCATATCCTTACACATGTAAATAAAAGGCAACTTCTTCTAAGGGAGCCTAGATGTAAGAAAAATGGAAACAGAAAGTGAAGCATGATTTTTGTTACAATTTTATGTTTTTTTTCCCGTCGTTAGTCAAATAAACACTTCTGCTATGGTCAATACGATTTTCAAATGCATTTACCTACTATGGAATTGTCTTTATTTCTTCACAATTGAGTGGTTGAAGTGGAAATTGCACATTGAAAACTATGCATTTAATGGATTCCAATGATAATAGTCTTTACAGAGATGTTTCATTTTAAGTTTAGAAAAATGTCAACCAATTCATTCCACTCTCTTGTGCTCTATCATCAAAGTACTGAAAGTGTAGCGAGTCAAGAGAAGACAATAGTCAGTCATAATTCTAAATGATTCATTAGAAATTTGTTTCAAAGTGAATTCAAGACTTTTATAAGGTCTGAGATTGAACATTGCAGTGAGCTAAAGGTGTCCATTTCTGGAAACAATTCTGATCTATTTCAAGGAAGATTTATAATTTTAAAGATCTCAGCAAAAGGAGTCATGTACAATGGAATATACCTTTCATATGTAAAATTAGCATTTTTATACATCAAGATGAAATCAAGAACTTAATTTTGTTTTGGTATAAATTTGAAGGATCAACACAAGAAGATGAAAATGAACCATTGCAGGTAATGATGAAAGATCAATGTGAAAAGAAAGGAACAAAGGGGAAACCATACCATTCTTACTCTTTAGCATTCATCCCAACAAGCTCAAGTTTCCATTTTAACTAAACAAGTAGATCTCATGCTCTTTAAGGATTATTAATCTCACTGAGGACCATGTGGCATTTAAGGTCAAGACAACATCTCCCAAAAAGAACCCGAAAAAAAAAAAAACATTAATGAAATGAAATTAAGGGTCGTCTATGTGCCACCACCATAGCCACCTTCTCCTATTTTAGAATTGGAAAAAGGTCTATCGCCAAGATCATCATACTCATTGGATAATGGTGACTAGAATGTTTTATTTAATGATACAAACTAAAAAGAGATGATGATTTGTTATATCATAAAATACATGAACTAGGTCATCACGATTTTTGGTGAGGCGAAGCAATAAATTAGAACAGGTATGCTTGCAAAATTTCCCCAAAACCTAGTTTGTACCTGTGAAGAAAGTGACTATTTTTCAAATCTATTGGAGGTTTGCTATGGAACGCCTATAACAAATTTTTTCTTTATATTGAGAACTATGAATTGGGTCTTCCTGATTTTTGGTGGAGAAAATAATTATGTTGGGAAAAACACACCAACTAAAAATCGCCTCAACCCAGATTCACATTTGCACAAAATGGAAATTTTTCAAATCTGTTGTGGAACCCTATGCATATTTACTGCAAAACCTGTACAGTTCATCATGGAACCATCAGAATGCTACTTTTGAGGATGTAATGGCTATGGGAATAGAACACAAGACTTCTAAGATGATCTGGGTGACCATGAGTTGTGAAATTATAACTTGGATCACTTGTTTTCTTTTCATTATGGGCTCATGAAATGATGACATGTGTCTCAAGGTAGTGATTTAAAAATGAGAAATTCATATTTAAAAATATATTATCCATTACTAGAAGGTATTTCTATTTGGAATCAATTGGGCAGTGGAGAGGTATTGAAATTGCATTGAAAAATGGAAGCAACAATCATCATGATTGATATAGAGGTACAAGGTTGTGTGAGGGAATGCAACATATTTATTTTGGGGGAGATGTTAGGCCGCATAATTCATATTTTTACATCCTCGTTTCCTTATTTTTAATCCCTTTTCACTTACCCATAGCTTGGTATTAGTTCATTTTAATGTTTATGTGCAAAATTTATTCTCATGGTGTTTTCCATTGCATTTCGTAGTAATTAGTTGAATTATGATTAATGTTAGGAATGATTAGTGTATTTCATATTTACTTTTGAATACTAACTCGATTCAGAAATTTCTATAGATCCATGTTTTGCAGATTCCGGAATCAACCACAGCCACCATGGAAAAGATATTCAAAGATGAATTATATGATTTTAATTGTGAAGGATAGTTTTTTATAAACCCACTTGTATAAATCCATTATTATACATTTTTTATATGTTCCAAATTAATTTGGGTAGCTACAATTCATTTGTTGTCTAATTCAAATTACAGATTCAATTCTTTGAAGATAAAGAGGATGAATTGTTGATGGATATGAGTGCAGATTTGATTCTCTACAAGATTTGAATATCTCCATTGGATATATCATGGATGTAATAAGTAAAACACTATTGAAAGTCATTTGGGATGTGCTTTGACCAAGTTGTTATAACCCACATATCCTAATTCGAATTTGACATTCAAAGGAATCCTAAATTTGATAAGAGTTAGCAAGGATCAAGGAAACCATTTACTATGTTGGAAATCTGTTGTAACCATTGTGGATTCATTAAATACTCAAGTAGGTTTGATTAGATATTTGTTATTTTTGGTTTCAAGCAAGTTGATTTATAAAAGAGAGTGCCTTCTCCATTTTATGGGGAAGACTCTTAGAGACCAATTTATGATTCCATAGAATAAAGATCTGATTTTTAGTTTAATTTCTAGTTTTCTCAATTTTTATGATGATGTAGTTTAAATAGTTAATTTATCTGTTCTTGGGAGGTAGATCCCATTCAATGAGAACATATCATTGTGTGATTCAAAAATTTTCCATTTTTTGTGTTCTTATTCAAGTACTTTTAATTTTGCAACTCTGATTTATTTTCTTGTCGGGTTTGAAGTGTTTTCCTTTATGCAATAGTATTTCAATTCATATATTAGTTTTAGAAAATCTTTCCAACAATAGGAGCTATGATTTATGGGAAGAGGAAGTTCCTAAATCATGCCAAGATATAACCTGATAACAACAAGGTGTTGGTGTTATTCTATGTGCGGGTTGTAAGACCCAAGGTTTGGTTTATCTATGACAAAAAAAACCCACCAGACACCGACCATTTCGGCATCACCTGCTTGCGCAAATGAAGTCTCACATGAGGTATCTATGGGGACTGCAAGAACTAGGCTTCTGCAGTGGTAAGGGAATGGGAGGAAAACATTCATTTCATTCTTCCCTATTATGTTGTGCGCATAACTATGTTTTGTTTTGTTATTAAATTTCTCATGAGTCAGATTCATGTACTTATCATATTCCAAATTGTTGTATAGATTTGTTACTGTCACAATCATGAATCATTGCACCATTCTTAACTATTGTATGAAGCTATTATACGATGCATGCAAATAATATTCATAATCAAACACGGAAACACAGACAACAAAGGATTCTGTAACATATATTTTTCATTACTTTATTCATCCTTCTCAACCCTCGACTACTACATGTTGGACAACTGAGAGGGGGGGGTGAATCAGTTGTCACCGTGCTTAAACAATTATGCTTCTTTTAAAATCTTTACAGGGCACTCAATGATGATCACAATAATGGAAAATAAGCAAAGGCACATTCAGCATCAGTCACATATATGAGAAAAACAGAGACAGATAATTCCCGAGGAAACCCATACAGGGTAAAAACCTCTTTTTCTTTATATGATAAGTATTATCTACATTCTTTACATTATCATACATATGAGCATCAACTCATTGTGAGG
>SNQJ01S0024952.1:11039-64385 GCA_010110895.2 Picea sitchensis
AGTTTCTTAGAGCCAACATCTGATGTTGTTGGGGCCTTTGTCCTTTTCGGGTTCTTCTTCTTCTTCTCTTTCCGTTTCTTCTTATTTTGATCAACCTAGCTACTTTCTTTAGAGCTTTCACTAGGTGAAGAAGGAGAAATGGAAGGAGAATTGATGGACAAAGAAGGTGAAAAGTCGACATGAGGTTGATGTGTGGGTGGTGTATCGACATCCAAAGTATTATGTGCAACTGAAACATTGGGAGGATTCGGGATCACCGGAGTGGGGAACAACCAAACTAGTAATCCAATAGTGAGTCCTGGAAGACTCAGTGTTGCAACATATGGAGGACCAAAGTTTCCAAATGAAGGAAAGGTATAAGGTTCCCCAGGAGAAGGGGTTCCTCCATTGGTACTCCCAGGATTCGATGCCATTAACACTTACTCGACCTAAGGTCCACTAAGTAAAACAAACAACACACGCTATGAATCTGAGAAACAATCAATCAAACAAACCTTCCCACGATGAAACCACTAGTTGGTGATGAAATCCAATGTCGCGAGATCAAAATAGGAAGGGTAAGGGATAGAGCAGGTGGATCAGTTACGTTGGTGACCTACTTAACGGACTTGCGCCTTGGTGCAAGCTTCCATGCAGTAATTGTGGATTTACCCTCCAAGGAGCCTGAGTGAGTTTGACCAATGTCTGTTCCAGGTACAATGAGACTTCCCTTCACCGTCACCTTGTGTGAGACCCTAACGATTGTGGCTACTAAGGTCACCAACTCGTAGTCATCCCCTGGGTGGGTATAGTCGATAGTCTAGTTGGAATGTATGGGCAGGATAACAAGTCCGAAATCAGCTTGAAAGGCTCCCACACATAATTGTGGGTATACCTTCCAGTTATCCCCAATATATGATCCAACCAATACAAATAGTTGGGCCACAGAGGGATAATCTCTGTAACTCACCCGAATGCGACCTCGTGTGTAACCCCTGTGTGAGAGGGGGATCCCAGCAAGCCAATACGACAATTGGATTTGACTCTCCCTACCGCAAGATACTAAGTTTATTTGATAGCTTTGGAAATTTATCCTTTCAACCTATTCCAAAGCCCTACACCTTAAACTAATGTAGGTTTGCTAACAAAGATGTAAAAAGTCTGATAAATTTTAGTTAAGAGTTGATTTTAATGGCTATTATTTACTCAGAGGGTGTACGAAAGTGAAACTGATGGAATGATGACTCAATTCCCAAAAATATGCATGAAGTGTGATAAGCAATCATTTCTTTTCAATGAATACCTATTTAAGGGAAAGAGGAAGAGTCGTTTTCACTATCAAACACTTGATAAGGAATGCCCTCAATCGATTTTGTTCTCAATCAAATCCAATATGATGTGACAACATTTCATAAATGCAAACTAATATTCAAACTAATCATTAAGATGTACTTTTGTTGTTTGTATGTGAATGATAATCAATTCAATGAAAAATTTCTCCTGCCAATTACCCTTTTAGATCAAGGAGATTTAAACAAGGAAATACAGATTTCACACAAACAACACACCTTCTTTTTTTTTTGCAATCAAACAAGAGAAAGAAAACCAAAAATGAAAAAGGAAGGAGAAAGAGATTGGATCAGATGACCTCAGAGAACCAAATGAAAAGAGTTACAGACTTCTAATGTCCTTCACTAGAGTTCCCGCTCAGTCGAATAGGAGAGAAGAAAGCAGGGGATTGATTTCAAGCTCTCAACAACAAAAACTCAAAAAGAATGAAAAGGGAATAAAATATGAACAACAAGGTGTTTACTTCTCAGGAGGAAGCATGACAAAGGTCAAAGGAAGAATCATTGAGTCACAAAGTAGCTCAACAAGTAAAGAAACAGGGTTTGGACCTCCAAAAATTACAATTTTTGAAGAGATTTTGGGCAAAAAGGGCCGGCGCTCTGGTATAAGGGCCACCAAAGCATTGTAAATCTCTGTCTAACACTTCCAGGGAGTGTTGGTGCTCTGCTAACATGGGCAGGGGGGTGCTAGGCTCAAAAAACTCATAAAAATGTCCAAAAACCCGAAATTTTGATTAAATTTTGACAGGTAAGCTGAGTGTGATGGGGTAAAGATTCAATCAGCAAGTGAAATCAGATATGAAGGGGTGAACAAGATATGAACACAATCATAGTGTAATGCAAGGTCTATGAGGAAAAACCAAAACTAAGAAAGTTCTGATTCTTCCCTAGTCGAGTCGCCAATTTCTGTTGAAGGAAAATCTCCCTGCGGACAGGTAGATCTCCTCAAAGAGATAGACTCTTAACTCTAAGATAGAAAGTGCTTATCATGGTCACTGACTTCCTTTTATATATAAATGGACTAGTGTGTGAATAGGAAGGATAAGAAAAGTACCTTTTACTGATGTTTGTCCCTGCACGCTCTGAGTTGAGCTCCAATCTTTCGCTCCTCGACAAGCCCTGTAGAAAAACAAAGTACAACCACTTCCTACTCTATGAAGATTAGTCATAAATAGGTCTATATACTAAAAATACAAACTCATGTGAGATTGAACATGAATTATAAAGAAACAGGCCAAGCAAATTATATTAATGAGTACAAAACATTGCTTACAGTCGTAGATGGATTGCAGTAGTTTCGTCAAGTCCTCCTTGTCTACCCCTTGCTCAAAAGATCCACGATCTGAATGAGGATAGCTTCACCAATTGATCCCTTTGATATCAAAGGTCTCTTGCTCCCAAATTATTTCTGTTCCAACACCACTTATAAGATCATAAGTTTGGTGTGATTCTCCTTTTCCAGTCCTCTTTCACCATTAGAATGCTTGCTTATATAGCCTTGGAGAGGCTTTAACCACTTGAGATATCCTTGGGGAAGTTGAGGATTTTCCTCCTTCAGTTGAGGATTTTCCCTATGACCATGGCTAGACTAGGGATTTGAATCCAACTGCCTTCCAAGAGTGAAAGGATCCTTACCCCATTCATCTCAACAACTTAACAACTGCCCAGAATAGGTAGCACTCCCTCAAAAGGGCCATCAGAGCACTGTAGCGCTCCCCAGTAGGCTTAAGGGGGGCGCCAACACTCCTAAAATCAATAGTGCTCCTCCAAAAGGGCCAAAGAAGCTTTATAGTGCTCCCAGACAGTGTAAGGGGGAGCGTCAGCACTCCGAGACGAGGTATAGGGGAGCGCTCCCCCCCAAAAACTCAATTTTTGGGGTGCTTTCAGATTTCAAAAGGTTTATAAGCCTGTTGACTCATTTCTTCTCTTCCAAATCAAATGTTTGAGGTGTTTCAAGTGTCCTTCTCATGTCATTATAGGCATGACATAGGCATCATGGCAGTATGCTTCCTTGACACTTGCGACACTTGTGAGAAAAATGAGACACTTGCGACCTTTGTAATGACGACACTTGCGACACTATCAAAGTGAGTATTTTTTATGTGTAACAAAGCTGGAACATTTATACTACTTGGAAAGGAGCCTATAATTTCCCAAAGACAGCATGCAGATGATTGACGACCTTGATTTGGACAAAAAAATGTAGCAAACCCTTTTCAGGTCCAAGTTGGAAACCACTTTGGACGAGACCGTTTTCGACCCTAAGAACTTCCAAGCCCTAATATCAAATAATATCCCTCAAAACCCAAACCCTCCTAAATCCATGGATGCCAAAATCACCCCCCTCATCCTGTCAGCTCAACTACATGACTTGCCTCAGAATTACAACTAGAGAATCAAACTCTACGACACGAAAGGAAACCTTTCCACCCAAATACATCTGAACTGGTTTAGTGATTTTGTCAACCTGGAGGAGGTGGGCTATGGATATGAAAATATGAGGTTTTTAGCGCAGATCATTTCAACAGAAGTAAGTAAATGGTTCAAATCTCTCCCGCCCATGAGCATTCGATACTTCTCCGTATTTGAGATGTCTTTCCTAAATAAATGGGGAGACAATAAAAAACCTTTGCAGATGTTAATGCAGTACAAAAATATGAAGAAAACACTAGAAGATACAGTGCAGGAATTCTCAACCCATTTTTTGAAGGTGTACAACTCGATCCCTGTAGAGGTCAAGCCCCCCTGGGTGCTACGCAATCGCGGTACGTCGATTCTTTTGATAGTTATTTCACCCTATTGTTGAGAGAAATAATATCAACAAGTCTAGATGTTATAATGAGTAACGTTGTCAAAGTCGAAGTGAACATGATGGCATCGGGGAAAATAAAGATGAGGTTCAACCAGAGAAATAAGAGACCCCAGGGAGATGCACAACCATCAACGTCTTGGTCCTCATATGACAAGTTCGACATGATGATGAAGATGATGGAAATAATTTCCATGGGAAACAGACCTGTCACCCGAGAACAGAATGACCCCCAACCTAGGAATCATAACCTCAGAAAGGGTCAAGTCCCATAGATTAGGCATAGGGATCCAGGTGACTAGTAGACAAAACCTTTGTTCCAATAAAACTACATAGACGAATACTTCGACCAGGCGTTCGAAGACCAGATGCACTGTTATGACGACAAAAACCCACGTGTGTGCTTGACGAAGAGAAAGAATGACTGATACATAAGAAAAAGCGACGAATTCTTGTTGGATATGAATGATGATATGATACTTGAAACGAATGATGAGCCATCCTAGGAAACAGAGGATTTTAGAAAGGGCTATCAGAACGCCATCATTCATTTCTAGAGGAAATACAACCTCCAGAGCAAATACATTCCCACCGAGTCACAACAGACGGACCCCATAAGGAAACCCCTGGAAAGCACTCCTTCCACAAGTCGATTGAGGCCTAACAATGTGACCAAGGATGTGAAGCATAAAGATAAGTCGAAGGAGGAGGCACCCAATAAAATTCCAAAAGTAGGTTGGGAGGCGAGCGAGAAAGAGGTAGAGAAAGCCTATCCGCCTTTCAAATTTGAACATGAGATGGCTAAAATAAAAATCTTTGTCCTGTTCAATGAACTTATTAGAAAGGGAGAGTATCGGCAGAAAATCATTAAAATGTTGAAAATGGGAGGAACCCCCGATACTTTGAATGTCCAAGATGATCACCCCTCTATTCTTTTTGGACCAGGAATTGAAGAAACAAATGATATCAAAGACCTTCCTATGTTCTACGTTAGCCTAAAGGTCCATGAAATAAACTCGCATAACATCATGCTGGACTCCATTGCATCGAACAACCTCATGCCAAAGGTGATCACTGATCAAGGATGAATTGGGTTTGGATATTTCCAGGCCATACAAATATCTTTTATCCTTTTATTTGAGGAAAGTCAAATGTTTGGGCCTCATCAAAGACTTGGTTGTGTCGTTGGCTCAAATTCCCACAAAGAACATGGTTATGGACGTAGTCGTTGTGGACATACCCCCAAAGTTTGGTATGCTTCTATCAAGGTCGTGGGATGTGAAGTTAAAGGGAAATTTGGAGATGGATATGTCATATGCCACCATCCCTATTTTTTTCCATCACAGATGTCTATACAAATATGTGCTACTGAAATATATGGTAAGCAGCAAAACACAACCAAATAATCATCCTATATACTCTGTCGACATTGATATCAGTTCTTCCATATTCTACAATGATTTGAGTTTCGAAGAGGAAGAGCTGATAGAAATCACAACAGCTGATGAGGACACTATGCAAAAAGAGGCAAAGTGCATCGACCTAAAGAAATGCACAGAAAACAAAGCATAGAATATGAGTTTTGATGGCACCGTCAGTAAGGAAGGAGTGGGTTCCACCATGCGGATAAGCCCTCCCAAGGTCGACACATAGTTGTGTTCATACAAGCTTGTGTTTGAATGCAACAACAACATGGCCAAGTATGAATCACTAATATTGGGATTAGAATTTTTGAAAGAATTGGGCGCACAGAAGATAGCGGTGCACGAAGACTCCAAGCTAATCATAAATCAGGTAAAGGGGGCATATCAGGCCAAACACCCAGGGCTAAGAGCGTATAGAATTTTTTCTTTGGACCTCCTCGAAGGGTTTTTAGAGTATGACCTATCTGTTGTCCCCAGAGAGAAAAATAAAATCATCGATTCATTTTCCACCTCGGCCTTGGTTTTTAAGATCCCCATCTTCCCAAGCAAAAGATATGAAATTGATCTTAAGCACAAGTTGACAGTGCCTGATAATGTAAAACATTGGCAGGGGTTTGATGACAACAAGCAAGTGGAAATATTCCTCCTTATGAGTGGCGATTTTGCTAATACAAACATTGACGAGGAATGTTGTTGCGACGAAGATGAGAGCACGGATGCGTGTAGTAACGATGACCCTTTCTAAAACAAGATCGTTGGAAGGGACATAATAAAACTAAAGAATAATATCATTCCAAAGGGGTTGGTGTTAGTGGAAAAGTTGTTTGACAAAAATGATGTGGCTAAGAAACTCAAGATCACTTCAAGCGAAGAAGGCATGTAAGATTGCAACATCGGGACTGAGGAGAACCCAAAGATGGTAAAGTTGTCAAATAAACTGAGTCCATAGGTCAAGAAGGACTACGTCAAGTTCATGAAGGACTTCCTGATCGTGTTCACATGGAGCTATGATGACCTAAAAGTATATGACACTAAAGTAATCCAACATGTTATCCCTCTCAAGGAAGATCAAAACCATTTCAAACAAAAGATGAGATGGATAAATCCCATGTTGTTGTCGTTGATACAGAAGGAGGTAAGGAAACTTTTCAGTGCTAAAATTATTGTTTCCTTGTTGTTCTCGAAATGGGTAGCTAACTTGGTTCCTATAAGAAAGAAGAGCGGCGAGATAAGACTGTGTGTAGACTTCCAAAATTTAGACAAATTGTCTCTCAAGGATCGCTACCCCTCCCTAAAATAAAATACATCCTACAAAAATTGGTGGTGTCCTAGAGGATGTCCATGTTGGATGGGTTCTTAGGATATAATCAGATCATGGTTCACCCAGATGACAAAGAAAAAATATCTTTCACAACTCCATGGGGAACGCTCATGTATGCCAAGATGCCTTTTGGCCTGATGAGCGTTGGAGCTACTTTCCAGAGGGCAATGGACATCGCATTTGATTATGAGAAGGAAAAGTTCATTGTTATTTATCTAGATTCCATCACAATGTACTCAACCTCCAACAAACAACATCTCAAGCACCTGAAGAAGGTTTTCCAAAAGTGAAAAAAAATCGACATATCGCTAAATCCAAAGAAGTCACATTTCAGGGTGGAAGAGGGGAAGCTGTTAGGACACATCATCTCCAAGGAGGGAATCAATATAGACCCCAACAAGGTTGAAGGGATATTGAATATTGACACCCCGTGTAGTAAAAAATAAGTACAATCCTTCCTGGGAAAGTTGAACTTCCTGAGGAGGTCATCCTGAACCTGGCTGAAATCATAAAACACATAACCTACATGCTCAGGAAGGGAAATGAGATCAAGTGGAACCCGGAGGCCAAGAAGTCTTTTGAATACATAAAAATGGCATTGACTAAATCTTCTGTGTTAGCCAGCCCAGACTTTACGAAATATTTCATCCTGTTTTCCTTTGCCTCAGAACACACTATTGCCAATGTGTTGTTGTAGAAATATGAACACGATTTCAAGAAACCCATAGCCTATTTTAGTTGGACACTGCGCGATGCTCCACTAAGGTATGACATTACAGGGAAATAGGCTTATTCCTTAGTGAAAGATTTGAAAGATTTCAGGACATACATATTACACTCCCATGTCATCTCTTATGTGCCAAACATCTCACTAAAGGATATCCTGACTCAACCTGACCTGGAAGGAAGGAGGGGGAAGTGGATAGCGACCCTGCTGGAATACGATCTTGAGATTAAGCCTATGAAAATGATCAAAGTTCAAGGCCTTGTAAATTTGATGGCACATTCGGACTGCAACATTGTAGGAATGAATTTCATCGTTGATATTTCGAAAGGCCCTTAAGGAGAAACAACTATGTAGGTACCTCAACAGTTCATTGATTCACCATGGTATGTGGACATCATCTACATGTTGGAGAACCTCCAAGCTCCTCTGGGAGTAAGTAAGACTAAGGCCAGATTTCTCAATCTTAAAGCAGTTAAGTTATGCATCCTAGACAATTCACTCTACCAGAAATACCCCAGCGGAATACTCCTGAGCTGTTTGTTGGAAGATGATGCGAAGCAGGCCATACAAGAATTCCACAAAGGCGAATTCAGAGGACACCACTACTAGAAAACCAACATGCATAAAATACTGAGGGTCAGTTACTATTGGCCTACAATGTTCATCGACGTTTATAAAGAGGTCTCCAGCTACCATGAATGTTAGATTTTTGACAAGAGGAGGAAGCTACAGTCCCTGCAGCTAACGACGATCTCAGTCGAAGCACCTTTCATGCAGTGAGGTTTGGTATTCATAGGAGAAATAAATCCACCATCCTCCACACAACATAAATGGATACTCACGGCCACCGTCTATTTCACAAAATTGATAGAGGAAATCCCCACATAACAATCTACCGACACAATCTTCCCTACTTCATTGGGCCTGCCCATCAGAAAGTTGTTGCAAGAGTAGGAGGCTGAGCCAAATGTTGCACAAAGAATAACTAATCATCTAATTAACATGCAGTAGGTGAGGGAACAAGTGTATAATCAGTCGCATATTCATCAGGAGAAGATAAAAAAGGCTTTCGATAAAAATTCTAAGCCAGGGGATTTTTGGCTAGGGGATCTAGTGTTAAGATGGGACATGAGAAATCAGGACAAAGGAAATCACAGAAAGTTGGATCATCTTTGGATAGGTCCATTCAGAATTAGCAATCATTGCGGGGGCAATGCTTATTTTTTGGAGGGGATAAATGGAGAAGACCTTGGTTAGGGGCCTGTAAATGGGAATTTCCCCAAACATTATCTAACGAAATAAAATTCGTTTAGGTCATTGGTCATTGTAAATAGTCATTTTATTCTTGTGTCAAGTCAGTAGGTCAGCAGAAAATTGAAGCTCGAAGTGAAGGCCCTAATTTTATGATGAAGTCTAGAAGTTACATCGATAGGTTTAGTTTGTTTTATATCTATCATTTATTTCCCTTAGTATATGAAGGTCAAATAAATACCCATGGTCGGGCACCTAATCTACTGCTCTTTGCTACCTCGCGGGGAGGATAGCATCCCTGTTGGAGCCAACTATTAGTGCTGCCAATTTTTCTTTCCATTTAGAGTTTGTTTTCGTCCGGGCATGGACCATGCACCCAGACATGTGAAGTCGGGTACATAATACTGTAGGTTTGAATTCAACAAGTAGTCATTTGGCCCTTGGAAATGGGAAGGGATGTCAGAGTCCAAAATGCGTCAACAGTACGAGTATGAATTTTCCAAAGGATCAAGTTTTGGTTTAGGAACTAGTCCCTACATTCCCAAATTCGAGTCAAGTAGTTAATGAAATTCACATCGGCAAGTGCAATAGTTATTATCAGTTCATAATGAAGGCCGAGGGAAGGAAAGATCGTGGTGTTCATATCATGCATACCCTGCGAACCTTATTGCCTGTGTTCTACACATGGGGATGTGCCATGGAAAGCCTGAAGTTCGACCCAAAACATCCTGTCACCATGAATATATTGTCCTCTGGAATGATCTCCCCTTCTTCCCGACTTGTTATAAATTATAGATGCTTGGTGCTCGTTCCAGTCGCGAAACCAAGTCTGTACTCTGTTTTCATTTTCCCCTTCCAATTCAAGTCAATCAAATTTATCCCACTATGTATTTATTAGATAAATCATGCACAAAGTATCTACTAGTTGCGACATGCCAAATTCCTAGAGTATAAAGAGTGGTGTACAAAGCCACAAAATTTCCAGGTCTAGGCCCCAAAATGACTGGGATTTTTTCTCACACGTGGCTAGAATTCCCAAGGGCATGGAAAGATTTATTCCTTTACCCAAAGAGGCTATCAGATCAAACCGCATGGAGCCTGAGATGGAGAGACTTGCACAGGGAGGAAAGATAGTAGAAGTCCCACCTCCCGAACATAAAATACCTCGGAGAAGGGGCAGGCCAGGGAAGAACAAGGAAGCCAAGGGAGCCTAAGTTTCAGAAGAGCCATGTGCCAAATTGGTGGCCAAGGAACTACTCATTCACGCCATCTGGCTAGATCCTGTTGGAGGATCGAGCCATGAAAGAAGGAGAAGAACAAGGAAAATGGACTTCATAGGAGCAAATGATCAGGATCCATCTCAACAGTTAAAGCAGGTAAATTTGGCTATCATTAAACTCTATCAGGAAAACATGGAGTTGAGGCAGCAACTAGCATCAAATACTATGGAAGCATCAACAGCATAGGTCCACAAAGGAAACGTGGCATGGTAAAGAAAGATAGTTCAAAGAGGCGCAGGACACCATTGTACAATTGCGAGAAGCACAGAGGTAGTCAAATGAAGGGCACATAAAGCATCCTCAGGAATGCAAAGTGGTTGAGAAAGAATCCCACACAGCTCTCGCTAGTGCATAGAAAAAATAAGTCTAGCAGGTCTTTGTCTCTACACCCACAAACATAAGATAAATTTTGGCAGTTTTGAAGGACACATTTCCTTAAACTACCCTGTCATTTTGGTAATGACTGTGATAGTTGAACAACCACCTTCCGCGCATATTTTTCCCAGCAAATGAGCACGTAGAATAAATCAAAGTTGTTACAACAGATAGTGATTTCCTGGTGGACACCTACCCGCTCAGGCATCCGATCGAAGGGAAACAATGCCACATATTTTCCTTATATCAAAACCTATCCGGTGAATGGATCCTGATGGCAAATTTGGGAACAACCATATGTAAACCAACGTGATTATTGTCCATTTTTGGAAAACTCCATGTGAAGAGTCTATGATGCATGCCATTCAATTTCCTATTTTTTCAAAGCTAGCAGTTGGGAAAAGGGTATCCCAAGTGGAACCCTCGTTTATATATTTCATCTTTTCGATGTAAGGCAGGTTAGTTGGAAAAATTAGTAAACGACAACTATTGTATGTAATTTGAGCTTTTGTGACAGAAATGTAATGCAAAGGTCTTGTAACTTGATGAAAAGATTCTAGTTGTAGCAGTCGGATGTATTGTCCCTCCTTCTTTGCATATGTACTTCCTGTTATCTTTATTCATATACTTTTCTGTCTATTTAGGAACTAAATATCGAACCTGAGGATTCGTCGTGCAACTCCCCTTATCCGTGCCACTTAGAGAAAATGTTTTCTTCTAAAAGCTGACTTTGAATTCACCCGCAGCGGTTCTCTGAGTTATTTCCTATGTTTTTCTCCCCACCCCATTATGATTTTTCACTAAAGACTGTTTCTCTCCTATCCTTCTACTTTTAAGTTCATCCACTGAGTCATTTGTCTCTATCATTTCCTCAAATCGACTCCATAGCCCAAGTTTTACTTTCTTGTGCCAATGTAACTAGAACCCATCACATTAAAGGTGTTAAATATAGCTACTAATTTCAAAGACAAATCCCGCACGGAGATCGCGCCTCCCGAGAGATCCCTCTCTAGATCCGAAAGACTAGTTTCGAGACTCAAAGTTAGTTGAAAAAGTTAACTTCATCATATTTTTATCAGCCGAGAAGATTTATAGAGTCCTAACAGGTTGGAAAAACTAGTGTAGATAGTGACTATCGAATGTAATTTCAACTTGATCAAAATTTAATGCAAAAGTCATGAAGCTTTGATGAAAAGATTCTAATTGTAGCAGTTGGATGTATTGTTTCTTTTCTTTGCATACATGCTTCATGTACTCTTTATTCATATCTATTTCTATCTGAATCATAACGTAATTTTGAACATGGGATTTGATGCACAGTTCCCTAGGATTCACGCCATTTAGACAAATCATTTTCCTCTAAGTTAACTCTGAATTCATCCTCAGAGGTGCTCTGAGTTACTTCATGTGTTTTCCCCCCTTGACACATACCACAACTTTAAACAAAATATTGCTTCTCTCTTAGCCTTTATCCTCTCAAGTTCAGTCACCTAGTCATTTGTTTCTAGCATTTTCTCGAATTGACTCCACAGCCCAAGGTCTTACTCTCTTGCACCAATAGAACCATAAGTTATTATTCAAAGGTGTTAAATCTAGCCAACTTAAAGCCATATCTTGTACCAAGACAATGTATCGAGAGAGAGCCCTCTCCAGGTTCGAAAGGCTAGTTTTGGGTCTCAAAGTTTGTTTGTAGGTTGTCTTTGTCATTCCTTTCTTATTGGAACGAAGTTTACAGAGAACTAGCATATTTCATCACCAACTAGTGACTTCAAAATAAGAAGTTTTTTATTCTTCGATTGATTTATAGATTTTATTAGTGAGTGTTGTTTGTCTCTCTAGTTGGCCATACATTTGTTTCATTCTTTATTTGGTGTAGCCAACATCATCTCTCACTGTTCACGTAGGATGCAAGGGATACATCTGAAATATCTGAAAGAATATGTCCCTTTGTTTCCTAACTCAACAGAGGGATCTCCTGAAGGAGCACTCAATAATGATGTAGCCTATGAAATTGGAAGTTCTACTCCCTTGGAGGATTTAAGACTTCCTGTAAATACATTATTGAGTGTTGAACAAGATCCACTTTTGCTCCAGATAAATTCATCGGGAGACCTTGTTTTTGATGAGTATATTGAAGTACTTACTGGACCTAACGTAGAGTTTAGTGTAGTTGATCCACATTTGCAGAGTGAGTCATTTAGAACCCTGGTTCACACTGCCGGAATTTTTAATCCTAGCTCTGTCCCTGTCCGTCCTTTTTGGAGAACTTCTTCGGGACACAATATTTTTGATAAAATGGCATTCCTGGCATCACAAACGTCTGTGAGTTATTCTACTTATATAATACCTTTATATCATTTTACTGGCACAAACAGTGACATCGTCATAGTTTCAGACCAATTATTGATTGGTTCTCACTTCATTATTCCTCTCCAGATCACTAACTCTACCATTGTCTTGCAAGCTATGCCTGTTTCTATTGGAAATGTGGTCATTACTCAAGATCCTATTAGAACACCACTTCTTCTTAGATCAAATCCGTGACTTCCCCTTGTGTATAAGGCTTTGAATACTTCCTCTGCTATTCTTACCCAGAATGCATCCAGAGGGTCTAATCTTTTTGTTCCTCCTCGGTATAATGTTTCTAGTCATTTTGTTTCTACACCTACCCAGATTCTCTCTGGTGGGCCTTACATTCCTCCTCCATTGTCGCCTGGAGGATCTAATCATTCTGGCCCTATTAGCTCCAATCCAATTGTAGGGACCAACCATTTTGTCACTTCTGGATTTCAAATTCCTCTTTGAGGGAAGCCTCAAGTTGGGGTGCAATGATTTAGGTGGATCCAAAACCACTCGAAAATACTCAAATGCAAAAAGGAGGATCTAGGAATGAACCAGAAGTCTCATAAGGGTCCCTAGGCTTAGAAAAATGCTTAAAAACAAAAGTTTTCAGAATCGGATGAAACTAGTGCCATTGCGTTCAGCCCGTTCTCCCAATTCCGACCATATATTTATTTTCTCAAATGGAGTTCGTATGGAGAAGTTATGACACTCTGAAGTTTTTCCAAAACAACAACAAAAAGTCAAAAAGTCAACAAGACTTACTGATGATGTCAACAGTATGGATGTTGACATCATCATGACATGTGTCAGCCTGAGAACATGACATGTGGCAGGCCGTACATAGGATGACATCATCCATATAGACGATGACATCAACAAGACATGTGGCAGGTCGTACAGGTGACACATGGCAGGTCGTACAGGCGATGACATCAGCAGTACGGATGATGACATCAACAGCACACGCGGCAGGCCATATAGGTGA
Source organism: Picea sitchensis (assembly GCA_010110895.2). Taxonomy (NCBI): domain Eukaryota; kingdom Viridiplantae; phylum Streptophyta; class Pinopsida; order Pinales; family Pinaceae; genus Picea; species Picea sitchensis. The sequence continues at coordinate 24,883 of SNQJ01S0024952.1, forward strand.
CATGTGGTAGGGCTATATAGATGATGATGTCAGTAGTATGGATGGTGAGGTCAGCATGACACATGGAAGGTCATATAGGTGACATGTGGCACGGTCGTATGGATGATGACATCAGCGGGTGACACATGGCACGATCGTACGGATGATGACATCATCCATAGAGATGATGACGTCAACAGGGCATGTGGCATCATCCAATGAAAGGTTGACACGTGGCGCAATCAGAAGGTGCCACGTGTCCCCTTCTAGAAGCCCAGCAGTTGGCGGATTCAGCCAAATCTGGCGGTTACCGCTAAATCTGGTAATTACCGCCAAATCTAGAGGAGGTTCACTAAATGTAGAGAAATAGTTAGCGGCTCTACTTATTTAGCTGGGCATGCAAACCGAGGCAGGGGAGGTTGGCAAACGCTGCATTGGAATCCATGCCAGGAAATGTCCCAGGTGACCTTCTCAGAAATAGGTCGACTTTATACTCAAAAGTTGAAGAATTTCGAGAGGATCCTGAATATGCTTTATGTTTCTTCATTAGAGTAGTCGAACAACAAAGTTCCTTCATAAGAGGAGTGGCATGCTTTTCAAGACTGTATGGATCTGATAGACAGAGTCTGCATTGGAATTCATGCCAGGAGGTGTCCCAAGCGACCTGCTCAGAAATAGGTCGACTTTATACTTAAAAGTTGTAGAATTGTGAGGGGATTTCAAATATGCTATCTGTTTCATAATTAGAGGAGCCGAACAGAAAAGTGCCTACAGAGCCCATTTGAGCAATCCAAGCATACTGGAGTTTACAGTCAAAAGTTGTAGAATGACGTCTTCTAGCCACCTATGATGTTTGTTTCTGCCCAGAATTGTACATTTGAAAGTTGGTTTTGGAGAGCTCTTTTGTAAGCCTTTTCTTTGTAATTTTTAAGCATTTGAGATTAATTAGAGAGAGGTTGCACTGTTGGAGTGGACCCAGAGATGTAGCCAAGAAGTCTAGTGAACTATGTTACCAAATCTTGTTCATAGATGATTTGCTTACATGTTTATGTGCTCATATGCTTGATAGATCTTCTTTAATTTTTCATTACAAAGATGGTTAACAGTTAAAAATTCACATGCAAATAATGGTTAAAAGATCTTGAATTTTAGATCAAGTAAAATTTTCAGATCAAGTTGGTATCAGAGTGAGGTTAACCATTGCTTTGTGAGTTTATGTTAACAAGATCCAAGCTTCATCGTGGTGAAGGAGAACTTGAAGAGTTTGATCCAGAGATTGGTTCAAGAAGAGGAAGGATGTCTTCACCAAAAGGAGAAGAAGCAGTTTCTTGTATCCCTTTTGAAAGGTTGAAGCAGTTTCTTGTATCAAGATCGAAAGAAAGGTGAACAAGGTGGACCATCTCATACAGAAGGTAAAAAAGAAGAAGGTGGTGAGGAACCTCCTAAAACCCCACCAACTTCTCCATCTTTTCTTGATGGTTCTAATCCTTCTCCATTTGATAAGAAAAAAACAAAAGTTGATCCTAATATGCATCATTTAAAACTTGATATTAAGTTTGATTTACCTATGTATAATGGAGAACTTAATGCTGAAAAATTGGACAATTGTATCCGTCAAATTGAAGTTTATTGTAGGATTCAAAAGTTTACTGGAGATGCTATTAAAATTCAGTTGGCTTCTCTTTGACATGGAGGGACTGCTCATATTTGGTGGGAGAGTAGATCTCAAGAGGATCTTGCCACAAAAGGCAAAATCGTTTCCTCTTGGTATGAGTTCACTTCAGCACTTAAAAATAAATTATCCATTAGGGTATATGCAACAAGCTATGATGGATTGGCATAATTTGAAACAAAGTAAGGGACAAAGTGTGCAAGAATACACACAAGAATTTTGAAAAAGAGCATTGATACTTGGTATACCTCTCTACACTCAGGAAACTATTATCAAATATATAGGAGGATTGCATTCTTATTTACGTCATATGATATTGATGTTTAATCCGACTAATCTTGACGAGGTGTGTGTTCAAGCAACTCACATTGAGTCAAAAGGGAAGAGTGTTCATGATGTTTCTTCAGCTGAATCCGTCCAGGCAAAAGAAGGCAAGGAAAAGCGGAAAGTTAAACATGCAGCTACAATGAAGAAGGGTGATGAGAGACCTACATGCTCGCATTGTCAAAAACAAGGGCATGAAGAGGCAAAGTGTTGGAAGCTACATCCTGAAATAAAACCAAAGTGGTTTAAGGATCGGAAGAGGAAGCAAACAACCACAGTTATCGTTGAGGATCTTGGATTAGATTCCGAGGATGAAACAAAGATAACAATCGTAGATGTGAAAGGTAAATCTATTGTTGATAATGATGTTAACATTGATTCTTCATGTGCTTCTACTTCTAAAAAGGATGACAATTCTAAGGATAGAAAGAGGAATGCATTGTTTCATATAAGAGTGATTACAAAACAAACAAAGGTTTACACACTCATAGATAGTGGATCTCAAGTTAATCTTATTTCAGAAGAAGTAGTTAAAAAATTGTGATTAACAACGAAACCACACAAGAAACCTTATCCATTAGGTTGTGTATGCAAAGATAAAAGATTACAAGTAACACAACAATGTTATCTAAAGTTTGCAATTACATCTAAGTTTGTAGATGAGGTTGAATTTGATGTGGTTCCACTAGATATCTGTGGAATTGTGTTGGGTAGTCCGTAGTTATATGATCAAAAGGCGATCTTCTATCGAGAACATAATCAATATCACTTGTTTAAAGAAGGAATTGAGTACATAGTGCATTCACATTCATTCAAAAACAACAAATCATTGGGCACTACACAACAATTAAAAAGGGTTGTTAATGCAAGTCGGAATTTGGCACTTATGTCTATAAAATGTAAGGAAGAAAAGAATCCTAAGCATGAAAAAGAAGTGTCATTTCACTACAATGCACCTGTTTTGGTTGATAGTGTTTCTATGGTTAAAAGTCAGCATAGTTCGAGTACAAACTCTTTCACATGTTCAATGTTTATATTCAGCTTATTACTCATCGGCAGTATGTGGTTGGGTTCGACAATGTTGAATGAATATGTATTTAAGAATGTGATTAATGTACTTAACAATGTCAGTGCAATGTTGATTGTTGTATTGCTGAGTCAGATGTACAGGTTCCAAGAGGAATGGATAGGTGATACAGGACAAGTGAGACAAACATGTCCTCACTTATTTTATGAATGATTTCATCATTCTTGTGGTCCAAAAGCTTCTCAGTGGGGAGGTGTGATCTAGGTGGATCCAAAACTGCTCGAAAATACTCAAATGAAAAAAAGGAGGATCTAGGAATGACCCAAAAGTCTCAGAAGGGTCCCTAGGCTCAGAAAAATGCTTAAAAATCAAAGTTCTCATAATTGTATGAAACCAACGCCATTGCATCTGGCTCATTCTCCCGATTCTGGCCATATATTTATTTTCTCAAACGGAGTTCGTATGAAGAAGTTATGACTCTCTGAAGTTTTTCGATAATAGCAACAAAAAGTCAAAAAGTCAACATGTCGTACTGATGACGTTAGTAGTACGGATGCTGACATCATCATGAAACATGGAATCCTAAGAACGTGACACCTGGTAGGCCGTACAGAGGATGACATCATCTGTACAGATGATGACGTCAGCAGGACACGTGGCAGGCCGTACAGGAGACACGTGGCAGGTCGTACAGGCGATGATGTCAGTAGTTTGGATGATGACATCAGCAAGACACGTGGCAGGGTCATACAGATGATGATGTAATCTATACAAATGATGATGTCAGTAGGGCGTGTGGCATCAACCAATGAGAGGCTGACATGTGGCCCTATTAGAAGGTGCCACGTGTCCCCTTCTAGAAGCCCAATAGTTGGCGGATTCAACCAAATATGGAGGTTACCGCCAAATATGGAGGAGGTTCGCTAAATGTAGAGAACTAGTTAGTGGATCTGCGTATTTATCCAGTCACACAATCCGAGAAAGGAGAGGTTGGCAGACGCTGCATTAGAATCCATGCCAGGAAATGTCCCAGGTGACCTGCTCAGAAATAGGTCGACTTTATACTCAAAAGTTGCAGAATTTCAAGAGGATCCTGAATATGCTCTCTATTTCTTCATCAAAGTAGTCGAAAAACAAAGTTCCTTCAGAAGAGGAGTGGCATGCTTTTCGAGACTGTACGTCTCTAACAGACAGAATCTGCATTGGAATTCATGCCAGGAGGTGTCCCAGGCGACCTGCTCAGAAATAGGTCGACTTTAGACTTAAAAGTTGTAGAATTGCGAGGGGATTTCAAATATTCTATTTGTTTCGTCATAAGAGTAGTCGAACAAAAAAGTGCCTCAAGATCCCATTTGAGCAAGCCAAGCATACTCGAGTTTGCAGATAAAAGTTGTAGAAGGACGTCTTCTAGCCACCTATGATGTATGTTTCTACCCAAAATTGTAGATCTGAAAGTTGGTTTTTGAGAGCTCTTATGTAAGCCTTTTCTTTGCAATTTTTAAGAATTTGATATTAATTAAAGAGTGGTTGCACTGTTGGAGTGGACCCAGAGACGTAGCCAGGAAGTCTGGTGAACTCCGTTACCAAATCTTGTTCATAGATGGTTTGCTTACATGATTATGTCCTCATATGATTGTTAGATCTTCTTTAATTTTGCATTGCAAAGATAGTTAACAGTTGAAAATTCACATGCAAATAATGGTTAAAAGATCTTGAATTTTAGATCAAGTAAAATTTTCAGATCATGCAACCTCAAGTTGGAGGTCATAACCTAGTTTATGGGAAAAGTATACCTGGATTACAATATCAACCTTGGAATATTCCTTTCCAATGGAATCAACAACTGTCTAGGGGGTAACATCTTCAAGATAATTCTTTTGTACCCCCTAATTTCAGACAACCATATCTAGGTTCTATGAATCCTACTTGGGGTCAACATTTTCTATCTAATGCTCATTTCCAAGGGAGCTTACCTAATCAACCAACTCCCATTGTCTATTTGACTCAAAATCCTCCACAACTGAATTTGTCAGGACTATCCAAATATTTACAAATTTCTTATGGTCCTACTGGTATACCTATGGGACTACCTCCTCAAAACTACGAGTTTCCTCAAGTGAACAAAAAACTGCCTTTTTGGGCTACTTTGGATTTACTAGATTTATCCAGGATTTTGAATGATCATGTTTTGCATTCTCCTTATTGGCTTGTCATACCATCCAAATTACCATCTGACATTCCTAAATTTGACAGTTGATGAGGAGAAGACCCAAATAATCATGTCATGACTTTCTATCTTTGGTGTTCATCCAACTCATTGATGGATGACTCTATAATATTAGGAATTTTCCAACGAACTCTCACGGGTTCGGTAGCCAAATGGTATATTGAGTTACCATGAGGATTATTTAATGACTTCAATACCCTATCCATGGCCTTCTTAACGCATTATCAATTTCCAATTCGATATGAGACAGGAACTGGAATATTGAGTTCATTTAAACAATCCTCTTCCACTAATACTTCTGATCATATCCATGAGTGGAGGAGAAGAAGATGCTTAATCAAAGTTCCCCTTCCTGATCAACTGTTGGCCGAGACGTTTACCAAATCACTCATTGGGCCTATAAAACGTGATGTTTCCATGGGTGATGTCATCACTGAGAGAAGGTTATTAGTCATGCTCAATATCTAGATCTCATTTATTCGCAAATGGACACACTATATGACTTGATCCCTGATTCTCCTAGTCCTTCTACAAATTCTACCCCAACACTTCCAATAGCTTCTCATGCTACTGATGGCATGATTGGAACTTTTCATGTTGAGACTCAGTCTAAAGAAGCCATTCATACCAATCCCAATTCTACTAACTCTAATGTACAAAATACTCCTAATCCAACTCCTTGCCCCGGTAAAACCTCTGAAGTTAATTTGGTTCCATTTACACCTACCTATAAAAACCAAAATAAAAAGAAAAGGAAGGGTATGAATAAGGAGGACAAAAATAATAATAAACAACCTGAGAAAACAAAAACACAACCTGCTTATGACAAAGACAAATGTAAACCTCATTTCCCTTTCCTTATATATGGTGAGGATCATTATACGAAATATTTTCCATGATGTGTTGAGGTTACTAATTTCCTACAATGGACCGGGAAGCCTTCTACACTCTTTGTCTTGTCACAACCGTTTCCTTCTCAGCAACATGCCCAATTGATCATTCATGAACAAACTTCTCCATCTACCACATCTTATGTACTTATGTGTACTCATGACTCCAAGAAGAACGAATTTGCAGTCACAATTTGAACCAAGGATTATTCCCCTTCGAAAGAGAAAGTTGATTATTTACCACCCTTGTTGGTCCAACCTCCTCCACCAAATTCACCTCCAAACAGTCCTCTTCATCTCAAATGATCGGGACTATATACATTTTTTCATCCTCCTCCTAAGAGCATTGTTCGAAAGTCCTCATTTAATCCTCATGCATTTGCTGCCCAAAACTACAGTATTATAGAAAACCTTGCGCAAGCACCCTCTGCGATTTCGCCTCTTGATGTCCTTCAAAGTTGTACTACTCAATGAAAGGAATTGTTAAAGGCTATTTGTGGAATTGATCCTACCGATACTAACTTGATAATATTTGACTTGGAAGATCATATTCCAAGGCTTCCTCCTCAATTAGAGTTTCAGATCCAAGTTGTTGTGGAAAATAAGAATATTTGTCGAATCATTATTGATGAAGGATCCTCGACTTACGTTAAGTTCATTAATTGTTGGAAAGATATTGGCTCTCTCGATCCAGGTGGATATCGGTGGCCACCCACCTTTTCCATCTGGCTCAAAACAACTTTCTAGCAATTTTGATAATTTACTATTTTTAGCAGTTTTTCAAGTCCTGAAATTCTGGAGTCGTTTTGAGGCCCTAAACGATGTTTTTTTGGGTATGTTGCGGCACAAAATTTCATGAAATTTTGTTCAACTATTGTAGTCCTCAGATATATATTTTCAATGGGCTATCATATGCCTAAAACGGAGATCGTATGCAAAAGTTACCACCCCGGGAAGTTGATGTACTGACTTACCCAAACGAGGCCCACATAACTTTTGGCACTTCATCTCCTAGAGTTAGGTTTTTGGATGTTTAGGATTTTTGAAACTCCTATTTATTGTAAAAAGGCCTTGAGAGCCCCATTGTAATAATATTCTTGTGAATGAGCATAGCCTTCACATATCTTCTCAGAGATACGCTGCCACCATTCCAACAAGCTTATTTTCCGCTGCATTTTATAATTTCAGATTATTTCCTTATTGAATAGAAAACCAGTTTTACTGTATTGCTATTATTCTGTGTTAAGCATCTAGTAAGAATCTATATTCATTTCATGTGTCTCATAAAATCCAAATCAGTGGTATCAAAGCGGTCTACTCCTTGTCGTCTTAATGCATGTCCCCAACGAGGTCAAAGTACAAAGATTTGGGTCTTGAGCTTGTTTCTCTTGAGGACAAAATATCTCACACACCTAAGCGACCTCTTATAGAAGGAGAAAAGAAAGATGACGGGATAAGAGACCCTTTCAAACTGTTGATTGAGGAAGCCCTCATGCAATAGAGGAACAAGGTGATCGATGACTTCCTGCAAATACTTCGGCAACTACCAACAGGCAACGCATCTTCTTCGAGCGGAGGCACCGCCCCCTTCAAGGTACAAATAAACTTAGATATTCCTATATTTGAAGGTTATATAGACGTAGATGTTGTAGACAAGTGGTTGAATCTACTGAAAGGGTATTTCTCTATCCATAACTTTTCGAATAGAGAAAAGGTTACTTTTGCGCTCCTCAAAGCCGTTCCCCATGTCAAAGATTGGTGGGAAACTTTTTGTGAGAAAAAGGAAACAAAGGAACCTTCATTATTTACAGTCATGGCCACCTATGAATCCTTCAAGGATGCTATTAAGGAACAATACTACCCTGTCAAAAGTTATGACGACTTGTATACCAAATGGACCACACTGCGGCAAGAAAGAGACCAAGTAGTGTCAGATTTCACAAATATCTTCCATACCTTGCACACCAAGCTAGGTATCAAATATTCATAGAGACATATGGTGCTCAAGTATCATGGTGCTCTGCATAGATACATCAAGACCAAAATGGAATTTCTAGACATCTCATCCTTGGGTGTGGCCTACCGATATGCCGTCAAAATTGAGCAGAAGCTCAAACAAAAGACGTCACAATTTGGGTCGGGGAAACCCTCACAAAAAAATCTAGGAAAGGGTGGACCCAACCCACAAAACAAAATGCATAGCAAATATCGATAGTGTCAAGACAACCATTCCAAGATGCAAGCAAAGAAGGGCACCAAAAAGACAAATAAAGATACCGAGAAGTGGTGCGACTTCCATAAGATCCCTTGGCATAACACTGCTGACTGTCACTCAAAGAAGACACTGGTGGCTAAAGTGAAAGCCTTTGAATCAGATGCAGGTTCTGACTCTGATTCAGAACCAAAAAGTGGAATATGGATCATTGACGTGGAACCCAGTGCCACTGTTGCTACCACCAAGCTCCAACATGGTGAACCAGACGAGCCAAAAGAAGGAGAGCACCTCTTCCATTCATAGATTTGGGTAAAAGACACCCCACTGCACTTCATCATTGATAGTGGTAGCAAGAAGAACCTCATCTCAGCATAGGTCATCAAGTGGCTAGCCCTACTGACAATGTCGTACCCACAACCCTACACCATTGGATGGATTCGCCAAGGAAGTGATCTCTGCGTCAGCCAACAATGTCGATTATCGTACGACATCAAGCCCTTTAAGGACGAGGTATTGTGTGATGTTTCTCCTCTCGAAGTTTGTGATGTTATTTTGGGCCAACCTTATTTATGGAAACGTCATGCTGTATATGAGTTTAGGCCTCGTCTTTGAAAAGTAAATTGTATAGGATACCCGAGGTTGTCCCACCTAGTGTTATTTCCTTAATATTTGTTAAGCAATGCAGGAAGGTCATCTTTCAAATGGGGAAGTTTGTCTTCTTCGTGATTCGCTCTCAGAATGAGAGAAAAATCACAACCACATCCAAGGTCTCTGCACCTGACCTCTCCACACAGTAGAAGCAAGTAGATAATGTCGTGGAAGAATACACAGATATCTTCTCCTCACCTACCGGGGTACCTCTGCACTGCCAGGTCAAGCACCCCATTGATATGACCCCCGACGCACCACTACCCAATGGGCTAGTCTATCACCGCTCTCTTTTAGAGAATGAGGATATCAAGCGATAGATCCAAGAATTTCTCCACAAGGGGCACATCCATCCTAGCTCATCACCTTGCAGGAGCCCAATTGTGTTGGTACAGAAGAAAGATGGAACTTGGCGACTTTTCATTGATTATCGAGCTTTGAATAAAATCATAGTCAGAAACCGGTACCCGATTTCCTGAATCGATGACCTCCTTGATCAACTCATGGGGGCCAAATAATTCAGTAAGATTGATCTGAAGTCTGGCTACCACTAGGTCCTAATAGAATAGACAGATGTATGGAAGACTGCCTTCAAGTCAAAGGAAGGAATTTTTGAATGGATGGTCATGCCCTTTGGTCTGACAAATGCTCTAGCCACTTTCATGAGGATGATGGACGATATCGTGCAACCATTCACCAATAATTTTGTAGTGGTGTATCTTGATGACATTCTCATTTACAGCAAGACTTGGGCCGAACACTTGCAACATATTTAGGAGGTTCTGCACACCCTGCGGCAACACAAGTTGTATGCCAACTTGGAAAAATGCTCCTTCAGCATGGACAGGGTCCATTACCTAGGCTACATCATTGATCAACATGGAATACATGTGGATCCAGCCAAGATCCAAGTCATTCGTGACTGGCCAGACCCAACCACACTCACTGAGCTTCGGAGCTTCTTGGTCCTTGCCAAATTCTACCGCAGGTTTGTGTTGGGATTATCCCATATTGCATGGGCCCTCAGCCAAATAACCAGGGGTGGTGGTAAGGCAAAATTTCCATGGGGCTAGCCCCAACAACAAGAATTCAATGATTTGAAGCAGCTCTTGTGCTCAGCCCTAGTACTTTCACTACCAGACCTGCAACAACTCTTTGATATTGAGACTGATCCTTTAGACTATATTGTGGGTGTCGTTCTCACATAGCATAGCCACCCTGCGGCCTATCATAGTGTGACACTATCATATGTTGTCCTTAAGTACCCTACTTATGACAAAGAAATGTACTCCATTGTGCAAGCCTGCCACTAGTGGAGAAATTACATTCTTGGGAGGGAGACATTCATCCACACTGATCATAAGCCACTGCAGTTCATGCAGACAGAAGAAAAATTGCAGAATGACCGCCATCAAAAGTGGTCCACATACTTGCAGCAATTCCACCTCAACATCAAGTATAAAACAGGAAGCACCAACCGCGTCACTGATTGCCTCAACAGACCACCAGTCTCGACACTCACCAAAGTGCTAGACTCCTACAGCCATGAGACCTCTAGATGGCCACAACTCTATGATACAGACCCAGACTTCACCACCACCTACCAAATGTTCGGTGCTAAGGAAATTATCGATAATTTCCATCTTCAATATGGGTTGTTGTGTTGTATGGGAAATATATGTGTTCCCTCAAGTGAGAGAGTGAAGATGATCTGGGAATCCCACTACATCTGGGTGGAAGGACACTTTGGCATTGAAATGACAGTGGCGATGCTACAAAAACATTTCTACTAGCTGAAACTTCGATAGGAGGTTAGCAAGTATATCAGGTCTTGCACTTCCTGTGCTATTTCCAAACCAACCACTAAGAAACAGGGCCTATACACCCCTCTTCCTACTCCTAACAGACCATGGGAATCCATCTCAATGGACTACATGTCGGGCCTCCCGTTCACCAAGCAGGGAAACGACTGTGTTTTTGTGGTTGTCAATTGTTTTTCTAAGATGGCGATTCTAGTTGCTTGCAAGAAGAGCATCACAACAAAAGCCATTGCCAAGCTCTTCTTTGAACGAGTCTGGGTACATTTTGGAATCCCACAAAGTATTGTCTCAGATCGAGACAGTTGATTTCTCAGCACATTCTGGTCGAGCCTCTGGTCACTACTGGACACCAAGCTCACCAAATCCACGACCTTCCACCCCCGAATAGATGGCCAAACTGGGGTCGTAAATCGAATGATCATTCATATACTGCGCATGCATAATTCCAAGCACCCTTGCACATGGGATGAGAGTCTTCCCTATGTCCATCATAGCTACAACCAAGCCCTGCATAGCTCAACCAGCCACAACCCCTTTCAAGTGGGGTTGGNATAGATGTTGCACTTCCCCTTGCAGTCACCTCGATTGACTCCTATCCTACTCCATTTGAGGCTGACAAAGCCACCCAGTTCATTGAAAGTATCCAACACATCTACCAACAAGTTCAGGATATCCTACAAAAGTCCAATGACAAGTACAAGAAGCACCATGATCAACATCGGGTTCCAGATAAGTTTCAGGTGGGCGACAAAGTTTGGTTTCACTTGTAGAAAGAATGCCTTACAAGACCCCATAGAAAGCATATCCCACTCTGTTATGGGTTGTACACCATCACCAAGGCTATGGGGGATAATTATTTTGTGCTCAACATTCCTCCTTTCCTTGGCCTACACCCAATGTTCAACGTGGACCTCCTTCAGCCTTATTTCCCATCATTATTGGACACCTCAAACTTAGAAGAACAATTGACACCAACAAGGCTCAACCCATATTGCATACAATAGGCATCCATTGATCATATTGTGGACACACAGATCAAGGGCACTCGATAACAAAGGATCCAGCTTTATCGAGTCGTCAAAGCAGGGAAGTTCCTGCACCAAGGCAAGTGGATCACCCGGGGCCAAATCCAACAAAAATTTCCTCATCTGATGGGGGAAATCAACGCAATGGAGAACATTGATTCCTAATGATGGAGGATTGATCTAGGTGGATATAGGTGGCCACCCACCTTTTCCAGCTGGCTCAAAACAACTTTCTAGCAATTTTGATCATTTACTATTTTTAGCAGTTTTTCGGGTCCTGAAATTCCAGAGCCGTTTTCAGGCCCTAAACGACATTTTTTTGGGTATGTTGTAGCACAACATTTCACAAAATTTTGTGCAATTGTTGTATTCCTCGGATATATCTTTCCAATGGGCTATCATACTCCTAAAATGGAGATCGTATGCAAAAGTTACGACCCCGGGAAGTTGATGTACTGACTTACCCAAACGGGGCCCACATGACTTTTGGCGCTTCATCTCCTAGGGTTAGGTTTTTGGATGCTTAGGGTTTTTGAAACTCCTTTTTATTGTAAAAATTCCCTGAGAGCCTCATTTTAATCATCTTCTTGTGAATGAGTGTAGCCATCACATCTCTTCTCAGAGATAATCCGCCACCATTCCAGCAAGATTGTTTTCCGCTGCATTTTACAGTTTCATCTTATTTCCTTATTGAATAGAAAACCAGTTTTACTGTATATCTATTATTCTGTGTTAAGCATATGGAAATAATCTATAGTCATTTCATTCTTCTCATAAAATCAGGATCATCTCCTTCTCTTACCGAGTTGCACAATACTCTTAAATCTTTTAATGGTACAGGGTTTAAACATTATGGTGTTCTTCCTTCATTGTCTATTATGTTAGAAGGAAAGGAAGTTAATGTTGAGGTTGAGGTATTTGATGCACCTCTCAATTAAAAACTTCTACTTGGTCATAGATGGATTGATTCCATGCAAATAGTTGTTTCTACTCTTTTCTGTGTGTTACGTTTCCCACACCAAGGAAGAGTCATTACCGTTGATCAATCTACCTTCTTTAATTCTGATTCACATACTAGAAACGTACCTTTCATCTCGAAAACACCTCCTAGTTTTGAGAATGTCAGCGTGGGTCTTTTAAAACATTCAACCTTGATGGGTACATTTCCTATTCCACCACCTGATATTCCTCCTCCTTTTATCGTCTCAATTAACATGATATCAAACTTTTTTTATGAAACCCATGAGTCTTATGACCCATGGATAGTACCTATCTCTAGTGACTATCTTCGTTACGGAGAAAAAATTTCTTTAAGTCTGGTGGAATCAGCTTATCAATCTATTCAATCAAAAACTACTTCTCCTCCTTCTATCGATGATACATCTCCTCATCTGTTCCACGTGATCTTTCCTACTGATGAGATGATCATGATAGTCATGTCTATGGAAGATACTTCATGGGACGATGGGCATCATCATTCTATTCTCTTCCTAAAATGTGAGACAATAGAGAGTTACCAACAGGTTTAAACTCCATCTATCATTGTTGTTATTTCCTATGTTCCTGACTCAACATGTGATGTTTTGTATGAAGGGAAATTGAGTAATATTTCACCTACCGTTCCTCTTGACATATCGATTAAACCCAGAGTCGAGGAAAATGTTCATATCAGTGCCTCCTTTTTTGTTGATGAGGTCCCCACTTACAAATCCCTTTTCCAAGAATTTTGTGAATTTTTTTCTTGGAGTTATGAAGAAATGCCTGGTATCAATCCTGGTATTGTTGTGCATGAGATTAAGACTTACCCGAATGCTAAACCTGTTTGGTAGAGACCTCGCCCAGTACATCCACACAAAGCTGTTGTTATTAAGCTTGAAGTTGAAAAAATTATTAAATTTGGCTTTGTCTATCCTGTGGCTTTGACTGATTCGGTGTCCAATCTTGTTTCGGTTAACAAGAAACAAGGCATGATCCGAATTTGTGTAGATATAGGGATATAAACAAAGCTTGTCACAAAGACAATTATCCAACCCCTTTCCTTGACTAGATTGTAGATGACTGTGTCGATAGTGAAATCTTCTCTTTGATGGACGGTTTCTTCGACTATAATCAAATCAATAGTTTACCTACGTATCAACATAAGACTTCTTTTATTTTCCCTTAGGGAACCTTCATGTACCGGAAACTACCTTTTGGTCTCAAAAATGCTGGTGCGACTTTTTACCGCGCTATGTATTATTCTCTTCAGGACATTAAGCACATCGTACAACCCTATCTAGATGATTTAATGACACATTCCATGCATCGTCAAGATCACCCGACACATCTATGGGACATTTTCCTACATTGTTGTTATTATTGCATACATTTGAATCCACACAAATGTGTTTTTTGTGTGGAAACCAGATGACTTCTTGGTTTTATCTTGTTTATTCATGGGATTCAGGTAGACCCATTGAATTTTGAGTATATTGTTATCATAAATCAAGTAAAGGGGGTATATCAAACCAAACACCCAGTGATGAGAGCGTATAGAAATTTGTCTTTGGACCTCCTTGAAGGATTTTTAGAGTATGACCTATCTGTTGTCCCCAAAGAGAAAGATAAAATCACCGATATGTTGGCCACCTCGGCCTTGGTTTTTAAGATCCCCATATTCCCAAGAAAAATATATGAAATCGAGGTCAAGCATAGATTGATTGTGCCTGATAATGTCAAACATTGGCAGGGGTCTGATGATGACAAGCAGGTAGAAAGATTCCTCCTTATGAGTGACAAGTGTGCTAATAAAAACATTGACAAGGAATGTTGTTGTGATGAAGATGAGAGCGCAGATGCACGCAGTAACCACGACCCTTTCCAAAACCATATCGTGGGAAGGGACATAATAAAACTAAATAATAATATCGTTTCAAAGGGGTTTGTGTCGCTGGAAAAGTTGTTTGACAAAAATGATGTGGCTAAGAACCCCAAGATCACTTCAAGCAAAGAAGACGTGGAAGATTGCAACGTTAGGACTAAGGAGAACCTGAAGATTGTAAATTTATCAAAGACACTGAGTCCATAGGGAAAGCAGGACTATATCAATCTCATGAAGGACTTCCTGGATGTCTTCGCATGGAGCTACGACGACCTGAAAGTATATGACACTAAAGTAATCCAATATGTTATCCCTCTCAAGGAAGATCAAAAACCTTTCAAACAGAAGCTGAGACAGATAAATCCCATATTGTTGTCATTGATATAGAAGGAGGTAAAGAAACTTTTCGGTGATAAAATCATTGTTTTCTTGTGATTCTCGAAATGGGTAGCTAACTTGGTTCCTGTAAGAAAAAAGAGCAGTGAGATAAGACTATGTGTAGATTTCCAAAATTTAAACAATGTGTCTCTCAAGGATCGCTACCCCTCCCTAAAATGGAATACATCTTGCAAAAATTGGTGTTGTCCCAGAAGATGTCCATGTTCGATGGGTTTTCAAGATATAATCAGATCATGGTTCACCCATATGGAAAAGAAAAAATAGCTTTCACAACTCCATGGGGAACGTTCATGTACGCCAAGATGCCTTTTGGCCTGATGAATGTTGGAGCCACTTTACAAAGGGAAATGGAAATCTCATTTGATGATGAGAATGAAAAGTTCATCATTATTTATCTATACAACATCACAATGTACTCCACCTCCAACAAACAACATCTCGAGCACCTGAAGAAGGTTTTCCAAAAGTTCAGAAAATTCGACATATTGCTAAATCCAAAGAAGTCACATTTTGGGGTGGAAGAGGGGAAACTGTTAGGACACATCATCTCCAAGGAGGGAATCAATATGGACCCTAACAAGATTGAAGGGATATTGAATATCGACACCCCGCGTAGAAAAAAATAAGTACAATCCTTCCTGGGAAAGGTCAACTTCCTGAGGAGGTCATCCCAAACTTGGCCGAAATCATAAAACACATAACTTGCATGCTCAGGAAGGGAAATGAGATCAAGTGGAACCCGGAGGCCATGAAGTCTTTTGACTACAAAAAAATGGCATTTACTAAATCTCCTATGTTAGCTAGCCCAGACTTTACGAAATATTTCATCCTATTTTCCTTTGCCTCAGAACACACTATTGTCAACGTGCTGTTGCAGATAGATGAACACGATTTCAAGAAACCCATAGCCTATTTCAGTCGGACACTGTGCGATGCTCCACCAAGTTATGACATTACAGAGAAATAGGCTTATTCCTTAGTGAAAGATTTGAAAGAGTTCAGGACATACATATTACACTCCCATGTCATCTCTTATGTGCCCAACATCTCAGTAATGGATATCCTGACTCAACCTGACCCGGAAGGAAGGAGGGATAAGTGGATAGCACACCTGATGGAATACGATCTTGATATTAAGACTATGAAATTGATCAAATTTCAAG
Source organism: Picea sitchensis (assembly GCA_010110895.2). Classification (NCBI taxonomy): domain Eukaryota; kingdom Viridiplantae; phylum Streptophyta; class Pinopsida; order Pinales; family Pinaceae; genus Picea; species Picea sitchensis. The sequence continues at coordinate 41,132 of SNQJ01S0024952.1, forward strand.
GCGTTGCGAAGTTGATGGCACATTCAGACTGCAACGTTTTCAGAATGAATTTCATCGTTCATATGTCGGAATGGCCTCAAGGAGAAACAACTGCACAGGTACCTCAGTAGTTCATTGATTCACCATGGTATGTGGACATCATCTATGTTCTGGAGAACCTTCAATCTCCTCTGGGAGTAAGTAAGACTAAGGCAAGATTTCTCGAGCTTAAAGCAATTAAGTTATGCATCCTAGACAATTCACTCTACCAGAAACACCCCGGTGGAATACTCCTAAGCTATTTGCTGGAAGATGATGCGAAGCAGGCCATACAAAAATTCCACAAAGGAGACTTCAGAGGACACCACTACTGGAAAACCACCATGCACAAAATCCTAAGTGTTGGTTACTACTAGCCTACAATCTTCACCGACGTGTATAAAGAGGTCTCCAGTTGCCACAAATGTTAGATTTTTTATGGGAGGAGGAATTGTAGTCCTTGCTGCTAACACCAATCTCAGCCGAAGCACCTTTCATGCAGTGGGGTCTGGACTTCATAGGAAAAATAAATCCACCATCCTCCACACAACATAAATGGATACTCACGACCACTGACTATTTCACGAAATGGATAGAGGCAATCCCCATAAAAAAATCTATCGATGCAGTCTTCCCTACTTCACTGGGCCCACACATCAAAAATTTATTGCAAGAGAAGGAGGCTGAGCCAAATTCTACACAAAGAATAATTAATCATCTAATTCACATGCAACAAGCAAGGGAACAAATGTATAATCAGTCGCATATTCATCAGGAGAAGATAAAAAAGGATTTCGATAAAAATTCTAAGCCATAGGATTTTCAGCAACAGGATCTAGTGTTGAGATGGGACGTGAGAAATGAGGACAAAGGAAATCACAGACAGTTCGATCATATTTGGATGGGTCCATTCAGAATCAGTGATCATTGCGGGGGCAATGCTTATTTTTTGGAGGGGATAAATGGATAAGACCTTTGTTGGGGGCCTACAAATGGAAATTTCCCCAAGCATTATCTAACGAAATAAAATATGTTTAGGTCATTGGTCATTTTAAATAGTCATTTTATTCTTGTGTCGAGTCAGTAGGTCAGTAGAAAATTGAAGCTCGAAGTGAAGGCCCTAAGTTTATGCTGAAGTCTAGAGGCTGTGTCGATAGGTTTAGTTTTTTTTCTATCTATCATTTATTTCCCTTAGTATCTGAAGGTCTAATAAATACCCATGGTTAGGCACCTGGTCTACTGCTCTTTGCTACCTCGCGGGGAGGATAACATCCCCATTGGAGCCAACTATTAGTGCTGCCATTTTTTCTTTCCATTTAGAGTTTGTTTTAGTCCGGGCACAACCCATGCACCCAAACATGTGAAGTCAGGTACATAAGACCATGGGGTCGAATTCAGCAGGTAGTCATTTGGCCCTTGGAAATGGGAAGGGATGTCAGAGTCCAAAATGCGTCAGCAGTATAGGTATGCCTTTTCCAAAGGGTCGACTTTGGTTTAGGAACTAGTCCCTACATTCCCCAAGTCGAGTCAGGTAGTTAATGAAATTCGCATCAGCAAGTACAATAGTTATTATCAGTTCATAATGAATTCCGAGGGAAGGAAAAATCACAGTGTTCATATCATGCATACCCTGTGAACCTTATCGCTTGTGTTCTACATGTGGGGATGTGCCATAGAAAGCCTGAAGTTCGATCCAAAACATCCTGTCACCATGAATATATTTTCCTATGGAACGATCTCCCCTTCTTCCTGACTTGTTATAAATTATAGATGCTTGGCACCCATTCCAGTCGTGAAACCAAGTTTGTAGTCTGTTTTCATTTTCCCTTTCCATTTTGAGTCAATTAAATTTCTCCCACTATGTATTTATTGGATAAATCGTGCGTAAAGTATCTACTGGTCATGACATGATGACTTCCCAGAGTATAAAGAGAGGCGTACGAAGCCGTAAAATTTCAAGGTCTAGGCCCAAAAACAACTGGGAGTTTTTCTCACCCATGGCCAGCATTCCCAAGGGCATGGAAATAATTATTCCTTTACCCACAGAGGCTATCAGATCAAACCACATGGAGCCTGAGATGGAGAGACTTGTGCAGGGAGGAAAGAAAGTAGAAGTCTTGCCTCCCCAATAGAAAATACCTCTAAGAAGGGGCAAGCCAAGGAATAACAAGGAAGCCAAGGGAGCCTGAGTTTCAGAAGAGCCGCGTGCCATAGCGGTGGCCAAAGAACTGCTCATGTGTGCCATCCGGCTGGAGCCTGTTGGAGGATCAAGCCATGAAAGTAGGAGAAGAACAAGGAAAATGGACATCACATAAGTGAATGATCAGGAGCCATCTCAGTAGTTAAAGCAAGTAAATTTGTCTATCATGGAACTCTATTAGGAAAACATGGAGTTGAGGCGACAACTAGCATCAAAGACTATGGAAGCCTCAACAACACATGGCAATGAAGGAAACATGGAATGGTTAAAAATATAGGTCAGAGAGGCACAGGACACCATTGTACAGTTGTGAGAAGCAAAGAGGCAATTAGAGGAAGGGCACATGAAGCATCCCCGGGAAGGTAAAGCGGTCGAGAAAGAATCCCACACAGCTCTCGCCAGTGCGCAGAAAAAACAAGTCTAGCAGGTGTTTGTCTCTATGCCGGTAAATGTAAGATAAATCTTGGTAGTTTTGAAGGACACGTTTCGCTAAAGAACCCTGTCATTGTGGTTATGGCTGTGATAATTGAACAACTACCTATCGCGCATATTTTTCGAAGAAATGAGCACGTAGCAGAAATCAAAGTCGTTACAATAGATAGTGAGTTCCTGGTGGACACCTACCCTCTTAGGCATCCGATCGAAGGGAAACAATGACACATCGTTTCCTTATATGAAAACCTGTCTACTGAACAGATCCTCATGGAAAATTTGTGAACAGCAGTATGTAAACCAACATGATTATTGTCCATTTTTGGAAAACTCCATGTGAAGAGTCTATGATGCATGCCATTCAATTTCCTATTTTTTGAAAGCTCAGCAGTTGGGAAAAGGGTAGCCCAAGCGACACACTCATTTATATATTTCATCTTTTCGATGTAAGCCAGGTTAGTTGGGAATATTAGTAAATGACAACTATTGTATGTAATTTGAGCTTTTGTGACTGAAACGTAATGCAAAGGTCCTGTAACTTGATGAAAAGATTCTAGTTGTAATAGTCGGATGTACTGTGCCTCTTTCTTTGCATATGTACTTCCTGTTATCTTTATTCATATATTTTTCTTTCTATTTTAGAATGAATTATCGAACCTGAGGATTCATCATGAAACTCCCCTTGTCCGTGCCACTTAGACAAAATGTTTTCTTCCAAAATCTGACTCTGAATTCACCCACAATGGTGCTCCGAGTTATTTCCTGTGTTTTTCTCCCCGCCCCATTATGATTTTTCACTGAAGATTGTTGCTCTCCTTTCCTTCTCCTCTCAAGTTCAGCCATTGAGTCATTTGTCTCTGTCATTTCCTCAAATCAACTCCATATCCCAAGTTTTACTTTCTTGAGCCAATGTAACCAGAACCCATCACATTAAAGGTGTTTAAATATAGTCACCACTTTCATAGACAAATCCCACGCGGAGATTACGCCTCCTGCAAGAGCCCTCTCCAGATCCGAAAGGCTAGTTTCAAGACTCAAAGTTGGTTAAAAAATTTACCTTCGTCATCTTTTTATCAACCGAGCAGATTTACAAAGTGATAACAGGTTGGAAAAACTAGTGTAGATAGTGACTATCAAATGTAATTTCAACTTTATCAAAATTTAATGAAAAGTCATGAAGCTTTGATGAAAATATTATAATTGTAGCAGTTGGATGTATTGTTTCATTTCTTTGCATACATGCTTCATGTACTCTTTAATCATATCTATTTATGTCTTAATCAGAATGTAATTTCGAACATGGGATTTGATGCGCAGTTCCCTGGGATTGACACCATTCAGACAAGCTGTTTTCCTCAAAGTTAACTCTGAATTCATCCTCAGAGGTGCTCTGAGTTACTTCATGTGTTTTTCCCCCTCACCACATACCACAATATTAAACTAAAGATTGTTTCTCTCTTAGCCTTTATCCTCTCAAGTTCAGTCACCTAGTCATTTGTTTCTATCATTTTCTCAAATCGACTCCATAGCCCAAGGTCTTACTCTCTTAAACCAATAGAACCAGAAGTTATTATTGAAAGGTGTTAAATCTAGCCGACAACTTAAAGCCATATCCTGTACCAAGCCAAAGTATCCCAGGAGAGCCCTCTCCAGGTTCGAAAGGCTAGTTTCGGGTCTCAAAGTTGGTTTGTGGGTTGTCTTTGTCATTCCTTTCTCAGTTGAACAAAGTTTACAGAGAACTAACATATTTCATCACCAACTAGTGACTTCGAAATAAGAAGTTTTTTTTTCTTGGTTTGATTTATAGATTTTATTAGTAAGTGTTGTTTGACTCTCTAGTTGGCCATACATTTGTTTCGTTCTTTATTTGGTGCAACCAACATCGGCTCTTGTCGTTCACGTAGGATGCAAGGGATACCTTTGAAATATTTGAAAGAATATTTCCCTTTGCTTCCTAACTCAACAGAGGCATCTCGTCAAGGAGCAGTAAATAATGACGTAGCCTTTGAAATTGGAAGTTCTACTCCCTTGGAGGAGTTAAGACTTTCCGTAAATCCATTATTGAGTGTTGAACAAGATCCACTTTTGCTCCAGATAAATTCATTGGGAGACCTTGTTGTTGATGATTATATTGAAGTACATACTAGACCTAACGCAAAGTCTAGTGTAGTTGATCCACATTTTCAGAGTGAGTCATTTAGAACCCTGGTTCACACTGCTGGAATTTTTAATCCTAGCTCTATCCCTGTCCGTCCTTTTTGGAGAACTTCTTTGGGACACACTATTTTTGATAAACTGACATTCCTGGCATCACAAACATATGTGGCTTATGCTACTTATATAATACCTTTATACCATTTTACTGGCACAACCACTGACGCTGTCATAGTTTCAAACCAATTATTGATTGGTTCTCACTCGATTATTCCTCTCCAGATCACCAACTCTACCATGGTCTCGCAAGCTATGCCTGTTTCTACCGAAAATGTGGTCATTAATCAAGCTCCTATTAGAACATGAATTCTTCTTAGATCAAATCTATCACTTCCCCCTGTGTATAAGGCTTTGAATATTTCCTTTTCTATTCATACCCAGAATGCATCAAAAGGGTCTAATCTTTTTGTTCCTCCTGGGTATAATGTTTCTAGTCATTTTGTTTCTACACCTACATACGTTCTCTCCGATGGGCATTACGTTCCTCCTCCATTTTCGTCTGGAGGATCTAATCATTCTGGCCCTATTAGCTCCAATCCATTTGGAGGCACCAACCATTTTTTCACTTCTTGTTTACAAATTCCTCTTTGAGGGAAGCCTCAAGTTGGGGTGCAACCTCAAGTTGGAGGTCATAACCTAGTTTACGGGAAAAGTATACCTGCATTACAATATCAACCTTGGAATGTTCCTTTCCAAGGTAATCAACAACCATCTAGGGGGTAAAATCTTCAAGATAATTATTTTGTAACCCCTAATTTCGAACAACCATACCCAGGTTCTATGAATCCTACTTGGGGTCAACATTTTCTATCTAATGCTCCTTTCCAAGGGAGCGTACCTAATCAACCAACTCCTATTGTCTATTCGACTCAAAATCCTCCACAACCGAATTTTTCAGGACTATCCAAGTATTTACATATTGCTTATGGTCCTACTGGTATACCTATTGGACTACCTCCTCAAAACTACCAGTTTCCTTAAGTGAATAGACAACTGCCTTTTCTGGCTACTTTGGATTTACCAGATTTACCCAACATTTTGAATGATCCTATTTTGCATTCTCCTTATTGGCCTATCATACCATTCAAATTACCATTTGACATTCTTAAATTTGATGGTTGATGAGGAGAAGACCCAAATAATAACGTCATGACTTTATATCTTTGGTGTTCATCCAACTCATTGATGGATGACTCTATAATATTATGAATTTTCCAACGAACTCTCACGGGTTCGGTAGCCAAATGGTATATTGAGTTACCATGAGTATTATTTAATGACTTCAATACCCTATCCATGGCCTTAACGCATTATCAATTTCCAATTCGATATGAGACATGAACTAAAAATTTTAGTTAATTTAAACAATCCTCTTCCACTAATATTTTTTATCATATCCATGAGTGGAGAAGAAGAACACGCTTAATCAAAGTTCCCCTTCCTGATCAACTGTTGGCCTAGTGGTTTACCAAATCACCCATTGGGCCTATAACCCATGATGTTTCCATGGGTGGTGTCATCACTGAAGAGAAGGTGATTAGTCGTGCTCAATATCTAGATCTCGTTTATTCTCAAACGGGCACACTATACGTCTTGATCCCTGATTCTCCTAGTCCTTCTACAAATTCTACCCCAACACCTCCAGTAGCTTCTCATGCTACTGATGGAATGATTGGCACTTTTCATGTTGAGACTCAGTCTAAAGAAGCCAGTCATACCAATCCCAAGTCTACTACCTCTAATGTACAAAATTCTCCTAATCCAACTCCTTCCCCTGGTAAAACCTCTAAAGTTGGTTTGGTTCAATCTACACCTACCGATAAAAACCAAAATGTAAAGAAAAGGAAGGGTATGAATAAGGAGGACAAAAATAATAATAAACAATCTGAGAAAACAAAAACACAACCTGCTAATGACAAGGCCAAACGTAAACCTCATTGCCCTTGCCTTATCTATGGTGAGGATCATTATACGAAATATTTTCCATGACGTGATGAGGTTACTAATTTCCTACAAGGAACTAGGAAGCCGTCTACACGTGTCGTCTTGTCACAACCGTTTCCTTCTCAACAACATGCCCAATTGATCATTCATGACCAACCTTCTCCCTCTACCACATCTTATGTACTTATGTGTACTCATGACTCCAACAAGAACGAATTTGCAGTCACAACTTGAACCAAAGATTATTCTCCTTCAAAAGAGAAAGTTGATGATTTACCACCCCCATTGGTCCAACCTCCTCCACCAACTTCACCTCCAAACAGTCCTCTTCATCTCAAACGACTAGGCCTAGATACCATTTTTTTCCTCCTCTTAAGGGCATTGTTCGAAATTCCTCATTTAATCCTCACACATGTGCTACCCAAAACTACAGTATTGTAGAATACCTTGCGCAAGAACCCTCTACGATTTCATCTCTCGAAGTCCTTTAAAGTTGTACTAGTCAACGAAAGGCATTGTTAAAGGATATTGGTGGAATTGATCCTACTGATACTAACTTGATAATATTTGACTTGGGAGATCATATTCCAAGGCTTCCTCCTCAATTAGCATTTCAGATCCAAGTTGTTGTGGAAAATAAGAATATTTGTCGAACCGTTATTGATGAAGGATCCTCAACTTGTGTTATGTTCATTAATTGTTGGAAAGCTATTGGCTCTCCTTCCCTTACCAAGTCACACAATACTCTTAAATAATTTAATGGTACAGGGTTTAAACATTATGGTGTTCTTCTGTCGTTGTCTATTATGTTAGAAGGAAAGGCAATTAATGTTGAGGTTGAGGTCTTTGATGCACCTCTCAATTACAACCTTCTACTTGGTTGTAGATGGATTGATTCCATGCACACAGTTGTTTCTACTCTTTTCTGTGTGTTATGTTTCCCACACCAAGGAAGAGTCATTACCATTGATCAATTGGCCTTCTTTAATTTTGATTCACATACTAGCAATGTACCTTTCATCTCAAAAACACCTCCTGGTTCTGAGAATGTTGTCTTAGGTCTTTTAAAAGATTCAACCTTGATGGGTACATTTCCTATTACACCACCCGATATTCCTCCTCCTTTTATCACCTAAATTAACATGATATCAAACTTTTTTTGTGAAACCCTTGAGTCTTATGACCCATGGATATTACCTATCTCTAGTGACTATCTTCATTACAATGACATAATGTCTTTAAGTCTGGTGGAATCGACTTATCAAGCTATTCAATAGAAAAATCCTTCTCCTCCTTCTCTTGATCATACATCTCCTAATCCATTCCACGTGATCTTTCCTACTGATGAGATGATCATGATAGTCATGTCTATGAAAGATACTCCATGGGACGATGGGCATCATCGTTCTATTCTCTTCCTAGAACATGAGACCATAGAGAGTTACCAACAAGTTTAAACTCCATCTACCGTTGTTGTTATTTCCTTTGTTCCTGACTCAACACGCGATGTTTTGTATGAAGGGAAATTGAGTAATATTTCACCTACCGTTCCTCTTGAAATATGGATTAAACCTAGAGTCGTGGAAAATGTTCATATCGGTGCCTCCTTTTCTGTTGATGAGGTCCCCACTTACAAATCCCTTTTCCAAGAATTCTGTGAAGTTTTTTCCTGGAGTTATGAAAAAAATCCTGGTATCAATCTTGGTATTGTTGTGCATGAGATTAAGACTTACACAAATGCTAAACACGTTTGGTAGAGACTTCGCCCAATACATCCACGCAAAGTTGTTGTTATTAATCTTGAAGTTGAAAAACTTTTTAAAGTTAGCTTTGTCTATCCTGTGGCTTTGACCGATTGGGTGTCCAATATTGTTTCGGTTAACAAGAAACAAGGCATGATCCACATTTGTGTAGATATAGGGATATAAACAAAGCTTGTCATAAAGACAATTATCCAACCCCTTTCGTTGACTAGATTGTTGACGACTATGTTAGTAGTGATATCTTCTCTTTGATGGATGGTTTCTCTGACTATAATCAAATCAATATTTTACGTATGGATCAACATAAGACTTCTTTTATTTTCCCTTGGGGAACCTTCACCTACTAGAAACTAGCTTTTGGTCTAAAAAATGCTAGTGTGACTTTTTAGCATGCTATGTCTTATGCTATTCATGACATTAAGCACATCGTACAACCCTATCTAGATGATCTACTGACAAATTCCATGTGTCATCAAGATCACCCGACACATCTATGGGCCATTTTCCTACGTCGTTGTTATTATTGCATACGTTTGAATCCACACAAATGTGTTTTTTGTGTGGAATTTGGATGACTTATTGGTTTTATCTTGTTTATACATGGGATTCAAGTAGACCCATTGAAGGTTGAGGATATTCTTAATCTACCTCCTCCTTCCACACTACGCCAACTCCAAAGTTTGCAAGGGAAGGTAAACTTTTTACGTCGATTCATTTCCAACTACATTTAATTAACGAAAGGATTTACTTGACTTCTCAAGAAAGGTTACAATTTTGTATGGGACTACACTGCAAACAAATCCTTTGAGGATTTGAAACTCACCTTAACCCGTACACCATTGTTATTTCCACCTGATTATAATCGATATTATTTCATGTACTTATCTTCTTCAGACTATACCATTGTTATGGTTTTAGTCCAAGAGGATGATTTACGTGATGAACATGTTATATACTATTTGAGTCGGAGTCTCGCGACTACCAAAGATAAATATTTACATGTGGAGAAAATGGCCTTGGCAGTTGTCCAAGTTGTTCAATGTTTTTGTCACTACATCTTATTATGTAGAACCACAGTCATTTCTAATTGCAACCCCATGCAACATATCCTTATTTGACAATTGTTGGGGGGAAAGTACTCTAAATGGACAGTTATTCTCCAAGAGTTTGATTTGGAGTTTGAACGCACCAATTCAAAGAAGTCTTTGGTTTTTTCTGAATTGATATGTGACCTTCCCTCTATTGAGAAAGAAACCGTGGCAAAGGATTCCTTACCTGACGAATCCCTTTTTCTAATAAGTTCTAACAACATATGGTACAGAGATATTATCATCTATCTCCAAACCCAAAATTTCTAACATGATCTTTCTAGTATAAATCGTCTTCATATCCGGTATCAAGCCCATCAATACTTTATCATTGTGGTGATGATTCCATATTTTGACAATGTCTCACCTACGATGAAGATGAGAAATCTTTGAATGACTGTCACTCTGGAGCATGTGGCAGTCATATGTCTAGGTATGCCATTGCCCAAAATATTTTACTAGCTCATTATTTCCGGCCTTCATTATTTAAGGATTGCATTATTGTCGTCCATAAATGCCATGCTTGTCAAACCTACAACAATAATATCTAATCTCACCCTACTTCTCTTCACCTTGTAGTTTCCATCAGTCCATTCGCTAAATGGGGTATTCACTTCATGACATGTAACCCTCACTCGGTCGAGGGCCATGGATACATTGTTGTAGCTATGGATTATTTCACTAAGTGGGTTGAGGCGATGCATACATTTGATAATACCAAGAAAAATGTAGTGTTATTCATATTCATTCATAACATTACTAGATTTAGTGTCTCTCAATCCATCATTAATGATCATAGTAGTCATTTTTGAAATTTTATGATGTTTGAACTTACTGAGAAGTTGGATCTTCAACATGAAAACTCAACCCCTATTATCCACAGGCTAGTGGCTAGGTTGAAGCAATTAAAAATGTTCTCACTACTATGCTTCGACGGATGGTAGGAATTCACAAGTCAAATTGGCACACGATGTTGTTATCAACATTGTGGGTCTATCATACATCTGTTAAGTCTTCCATGAGATTTAAACCTTTCCAATTAGTATATGGTATTCAAGCAATTTTGTCAATTGAATTTGAAATCCCATCTTTGAAACTAGTTGTCGAACTTCTCTTGAACACCTCAATTGAAGAGGAACGTCTTTTGTATCTAATTCAATTAGATGAAACCCGTTGTGATGCTTCCTTAGTCATTGAAACTCAGAAAAAGCATGTCAAATCCCAATATGACAAGCATGTCAAACCACGTGTATTTTCTGAAGGTGATCTATTTCTCCTTTACGAACAAGATCGTGACTTACTAGGGGCTGGTAAATTCGAGCCCATGTGGTGGGGTCCTTATATTGTGAAACGAGTGTTAGAGAAAAGGGCTTATGAGCTGGTAGATTATGATGGAATTCCTTTGAGTGAACCCAGAAATGGGCTTTACTTAAATAAGTATTATGCTTAAAACCATTTTTGCATGAGTGTTGTGTATTTTTAATGTATCATACTCTTGTGTGATTTTTCATTTCTGGTTCCACATTTTGGTTTCTTACCATGCATTGTAGTTGGTTTCTAGATGTCGATGTCTTCATTACACTATATCAACTTCGTTGATGGCACTAGTCACAGTACTCAAAACTTAGCATCTATTGATTGGGAAATCTATGCACCTAAGAATGAATTGATCACTCTACATGGTGTTTGCCTTGGTCATGCAAATAATAATATTGCAGAATATAGTGCAGTTATCGAGTTATTAATTGATGTTGTTTCACTCAAAATTTGTCATCTTATTGTACAAATTTATTCACAGTTAATAGTACTACAGTTAAATAACGTTTATTACATCTGAAGTCCTACTTTTTTACAGGTATATTTACGAATTCACCTCTTGGAATGACATTTTCATTACATTGAATATCAACACATTCCTAGATGTCTAAATACATTGACAGATGCATTGGCTAATTATGTGTTAGACAAAAATTTGAGACATTTATAATTCCAATCACAGTTCTTACAAAAACAAGTAAGTCGGTAGGAACTTTATATTAATAATGATAAAAGTTTACAAAAAGTGTTTTTTCCGAAGACCAAAATATCAAAAATGTGAAGATCATGGCTTCGTATACAAAAATTATCAAGGATGTTTCTCTCTATAACAAGTGACTTCCCATGCTACTCTACAGAGTAGTCGACTGATAGATGTGGACAAGCCCACTATGTGGCATTGGTAGTGCCTAGGAAGCTCATCCACAGTAGCGTCAGGAACATGCATGGTCAGTCCCTCCAGGTTTTGTTTTATAGCCTCGAGGTCTGCAACAACCATTCCTACTACAACACCTCTCTCACAGTGCCTCTGAATGGGATATGATCCCAGAGGATGATAAGGCCCAACATCTGCATTGATTAGAGAACTCGATTAGTCATCATATTAATAACAAAAAAAAAATGATATCATTAAAACAACAAAAAAATTATATAAACAAAAAATGTCCTTCTTACCTGTGTCCCCCCACTAGGACTCATTAGGAAGAGCCAGATCTATATCTCCATGGAAATCTACCCTGACATACACATAATCTTCCACCATGAGCAGTTGATTCCTCAGCCATTAGAAGAAGACATCGTCATACTTGCCGATGGGAACACCTTTATGTCAAGCCATGAGATCTACCCATCTCTTCCTCCTTGGATCCCATGGAGCAATTATACCCCACTCCACCTGTAGGAATAGGAAAAGAACCCATACCCAAATTTCTTTAACTGACAATTTTGGCACTTGGTAAGTTGTTTCTTCATTCTTTTTACGACCCCCTCACATCATTTGAAGACCCTGGGCCCCATGCATTCTATGGCATACTGAAAATGGCTCTACAAATCCATATGAGGAGTTGAACTCCCTTCCATTTGAGTAATAGTGTAAAGGATAGTTTGCAAAGGCAAATCTTGGACATCCCTGATAGCGATAGATACATTGCCACTATGTTTCTCAGTACCTGGCACACAATGATAGCGGATGTAGTAATCCATAGGCTCACCTCCACCCCTAATTCATGTAAGTGACACTCATGAACCATGATGATATATCCATATCAGTAAATAGATATCATTGATATCTATTGTGAGTGTGTGGACACCCACATGAAATTCCTTCTCGTTCACATACCACATGTGAACCAAGTATTCTATAAGTCTCAATTGGGCTCTCATGCCCTGAATCCTGAAGAATTTTAGTAACCCACACTATCTAAGAGCCAAAATTGTTTTTGGGTCATTTCGGACAAAGTAATCCTCTTATTCATGCTCTCTCTCATGCCACTCCAGTATATTTACCAAGTAAATCCTCCCAAGGAACCATAAGATGAGATTAGAAACATAAAATTATTCCGTGGGGTTTTTTCTAGTTAGGTTTATATTTTTTAAATATTTAGTTGTGTTTGTCACGTGGATGCGCATTCCCATAATGTGATGTTGTCGCACCCTACCTATAGGGTCACGTGTGACGATCCTAGATCATCACAGTTCATGATATAGGGCACCTACAACGATCTCAACGCGCAAGTAGCCCCACAAATTTGACCCAAAACATAAATTTAACCAATGAAAAACAATTTTGAAACCATGAAAAGATGAAGGAGAATTATATTACATATTTGATGGATAGGATTCATGAAATTATCCACCATATGCTCCGTAATCGACAGTTGAAAGTTGGGGTGAAAAAGGGATTTGCAACATTATTTGGGTAAACTTACAAATAAAATGGTAAAATGGTGTTTTTAACCTATTTTATTTACTTTTATCACTTTTCATTTGCAAAATTATATTTTATCCATGCCCTAAAGTATTAACAACTTGGCAAGTGTTAACTTTTGTAGATTAAAAATTCTAGAAATGGGACGTTGGAAGAAGGGTCCACCCCTTTTTGGTTTGTTTTTGTATATTTTTTGCATGTACAGATCCTTTTAGGGTTTTTCAGGAAAAACTCCAAGCAAAGTCTTAGTTATTTCTCACGCTCGTTAAACCATGAGAATGTAATCGAGTAGTCTTTTGCCATTTTTTCAAACACGTATTGGCAACACAAACAAAATCTATGGAGTATCCTTTAAGCTCTTTTCAAGTTCCCGAAACATGAAAAGATGGTCGAGTGACCTTGTTCTTTTCATGCTCGTAAAGGTATTGGAAGAAAACATCTGATGAGCGGTAGGTTATCGATTTTTTGGTCTCGTCAGATTAATTTACGAAAAAGGACCTGATGGAGTTCTCTTTAAGTGTTTTTCAGACTCTATAAAATTGAAAAACCCCTAAGTTTTCTTTCCTTGGACTCATTAAACAAACATCGAAATACCCATATGGGATCGAACCACTCATTCTTAGGGTTCTTTAAACATACTCCAAGGGACTCATCCGAAGGACTATCTTACATCTACAAGCATATGTTATTCTCTTCAAGCTTGCATAAAAATAAAGAGGTTCTCACCATAAATGGTGGGTGGAAATTAGGAAATAAATGTGTCTTTGTATTTGTGTTAGTGGCAGTAATAGTCACTCTTGAACATGACACCCCCTTCATCATTGTATCTGGGTTGGAAAATCCATTTGCCTCTCATTTGACCATCCACAAGTTCACATGTTGGGTCCTCCTTGATTCAATGCTACCAAGACCATTGTCGTGTCGTTCATATGTTCAAGAGAAGCTCAACCTAAACAAGCCTTCTATTGAGTCGGCCATCTACAGTTATAAATTTTCTACCATTTCAGCCTTCCCTGTGTCAGTTCCGAATCACTTCATACTCTGATCTACCTCAAATCTGTTACATATTTCATGTCATTGATGGGGGATACACCAAGGCCCTCCTATGACGAGTCTTTTCCTATCGACTTAAACTCATTATCTGGGAGAAAGACTTAGAAATCATTTAGTACCTTAGAGCCTTCATGCCTTAATGGAAGGTTTCTTCGCTTTCAACAGTGGGTTCACATCATTGACCCCTAATTGGAAGATTCCATTGAATGTTCAACTTCAACTCATTTATTCACATTTGTTTGATTTTACTAGGGTACCTTGAGAGTCATTGACATCAATGGTGATTTCCCTCTCACTTGTTAATGGTTTTCATTAATGACTAGTAATCAAGTGGTTTCTACCATGTTCAACTTCAACATATGTAATCACATGGCTAGATTTGTACTTAGATATGATGGAGATTAAGACCTTTGAGCTTATCATTTTGATCTAGGTTGCGAAGGATTATTCATGAATTAGTACTGACACATAGATCCACTGTGTATGTCTCATGGCTATGTCCTAATTTGAATTCTTTTAGAGCATAGATCCATAGTGTATTCCTGGTGGCTATGTCAAATCATGATTACATGGATCCACAATGTACTTTTAGCGCCCATGTCTCACTTGACACTTATGATTAGAGTCACTTGTATTATGAGCATGGGAATTCTTACCTCATAAATGGTATGATATTATGTAGATGCTTGTTTGTTTGCAGGTTCCTGATCGATGCGCTCCTTGTTTTCAACACACATATTCTACAAAGTATTATAGCTGTCATGAGTTCCATCTTCATACTTTGGGGGGCATTCTATTACACATTATTTTTATCACCTTAGTGATCACCTAACAACATGTGTTAATGTTCCAATTTTAAAAGAAGACTTTCACCAGGGGAAAAGTGGTATGCTTTCCTCTCTCAAAAACCATGTCAAGGAAGGTCGTCGCACCCTACCATATGCATGGGGTGTGACGATGCTTGATTGTCACACTCTACCCTAAACCTGGACTATGAGGTCGTCACATGTTTCTTGTGCATAGGGTGTGACGATGCTTCAAGCATAGGAAAGGTCAAATTTCACGAATGTTCTAGAAGGGAATCTTCTAGAAGATGAGGTGGCTTCCGATCGATTTGAATCTTACTCGCTTCTTTGATTTGGTGGGATCATCCTAATCTCCTCATCCATCTCTCTTTCACACTATATAAAGAGGGATATCTCATGGAAAAGCGTAAGGTTGAATACATTAATATTTGTATGGAGAGTTCTACTTCAGATTATGCTTGAGAGATTTGTTTTAGTTCCTCAAGATAGATTGTGGATCTTCTTCATTCAAGACATTGGAACAAAGGTGTGTGTGTTGAAGCATAGAGACATCGAAATTGGACCTTGCAAGATCAAGGCATGGGTTGTATTCTCCACTTTCTATTCACTTAATACAGTAATACATTTCTTCCCTACATAAGCATCTCGTCTTCAATTGTATAATTCCTTGATCATATACATAGACTTCATGAAAATACATATATTTTTGTTTTCCTCCTTTGTTGGTTTGTGATTCTTATACAGACTCACTATTCTACAAACTCAAGGAAGGAGTGACAAGGACAATACTAGCAAGGATCAAGCGTCGTTTAAAATGTATGTCACTTGTACCTCATTAAACTAGTTTATATGATGATGAATTTTAAGGAAAAGTATGTATTTTGTTCTGTTATGTTCTAGTTTCCTATGGAAGTTAAGGAAATATGTTTGTGTCGTCACTTAATTATTAATACGATAACAATTTTCCTGCATATTAAGAGATATGTGGTTCTTGATACCTCCTAAGGAGTTTTCATCCCCCATTGGAGCCTATGTTAGGGTCCTATAAATTATAGGAAGACTGATTATTCAGTTTTTATCTGTTGTTTCTCTCATGATGAAATATCCTGGCTTGCCTAGTTTCCTTGGATTATTTTGCCTCTCCCACCATCCATTTTAGTCAATCCTTCATTCACTTCTGTGCTACTCACTCCCCTATCCATTCATCTTATGGGCCACATCTCATCCACCATTCATTCCATTACACCATCCACTTCATAATCTTCCCCCCAGCTAATTTCATCCCTACATGAAATGATGTTAGGTAACAAGGGTTAAATTAACATATTCAAATCTTCTAAGCTTCATTGGTTTTATCAATTTTTTGAAGGTGGAACCTTAAATCGGAGAGATGGACATTTTGATGAGTCCGTAATAGCGAAGTCACTCCTATTATCCTATTTCACTTTCTTATTAGCAGCCGGTGGGTGTTGTTTTATTTCCCAAGGTAATCCCGATGGCTTACTTACTTGCCATACTTACTGCCTTGCCTTGCCTTGCTTGCGCGCGCCTTTTCTTGGATCCTCCGTATGGATTTCCATTTGAATTAGTTGGTGTTGGTAAGAAAAAATATTACTGGAAGAAGCCAAATTAAATATTCAGATAATGTATAAAGATTTCAAAGATACGAAGCTGAGTGATGCTTAATGGAAAGATATTATGAAACATTTAGGCGATTTAAATGGCATTGAAAATGGACTTGGGATGTGAAGGTTATTCCCTTTTAAAAGACGCCAATGGTAACAAAGAACCACATGGTATTGATACCCCTCCAAATGACCTCCCACTTTTACAAAATAGAATTTCTTTATGATGACCCGCGCAGTAAAAGAAGTGGGGATCACTTTTACAATGAGATTACTTTATAAGAAAGTTGAATGGAAAATAAATAACTTTAAACCAAATATTAAAACTATGTGCATAATGAATTCACTTTTATGCCGAAGTGAAATACACTTTATAATGGAGAATGAACTTTTCAAAAAGTAACAAAAGAGACTTAGAACTCAAAACCTCTTGCCAAGTAGATAAATTTTAACAAGTAGAGATGAAAAACATATTGTATTGTTTAGCGGGAGGATTGTGGGTGTTGTTGTTGTGGAAGACTGACAGCGAGAACGTACTTTCGTAAAAGGCAGTTTTCACACATGAAAAATCCGTCTCCAATGACAACAAAGGGTTAGATCTCGGTTAGCAAACCCAGAAGATGCACCTTCTCCTATATATTTCTGATTTGTTGAGAATTATATAAGTGCGAGGAAAAAGATAATATGCATATCTAAAAGAATAGCAGCGAGAAAAAAAATGTAAAAATAGAAATAATACTATTTGCAAAAATTTTTAAAAGGCGTGATACGGGGTTTATACCTCCAGATCTATCTAAAATCATTGTATCTTTGGGAAAATGGAAAACTTTTTAGTGAAATGAAAATTGTTCGACTAAAACCGTTCTCCGGACATAATAGGAATATTCCTCCTGACCCAAAAATGTAAGAAAATGGAAGAAAATAGAGATGAGAAAACTTGGCTTCAAGATCACCGATTTACATCAGGAGTGGGTCGCTAACTGACTTTGATACCATGTTCGAAAACATATAGATATTCAACGAAGGGACAAAATACCTTGATATTACTCACACATCTGGATCAAATATCAACACATCAATGTTTGGACGTGGTAAAACCTATGAAACATCCATGACCCCCACAGCGATCATTTGAATTGCTATTAATGCAAGAAAAATTATAGAGGAGATTTTTTACTGCAGAGAGGTTTCTCCGCGTGATCATGGAGAAAATGACACTCCATGCTCTTTAAATATATATCATGGAAAAATCGGGTGTTGAGCCACAAATCAATATAGTCATTAAGATCCGGAGAATAGTAAAATCCCTCTATGTTGGGAACATGTCGTGGTTGTCCAGTTTAACTAAAAGAATGCATGCTAATGCATACTAAAAGAAACACACTAAGAATTGCAGCTTTTACATAATGACACGACTAGACTAAGTTGATCTTAATTAACTCTAAGTGTCTAAATATCCCTAACATGTTAGTCAGTAAGGCCTAGAAAGTATAAAAATAATACCGAGGAAAATCTTCCTAGCCAATGATGACTAAAATTATTCCTTTTCATAAGTAGTCTACTTATTGCACGGAAAGGTTAAATTTACTCTGAAATAGACGTCATTTAAAATCCATTTAACAAGTGTGAAAGAGACAAGTTCACTCAACAATATTTTTCATTTTTGGGTTGGAAAATATCTTAACAAAGACTTGGTGAAATTCCCATAGGTAGTGGTTAGAATGATATTGAATAATAAAATGAGGTTTGAACGCAAATTGATAGTGAGGATATAAGGTACTCTTGAGAATAAAAGAGTACTTACAACATGGGCACCAAAATGCAAAGATGTCTAATCTAGGATGCCCATGGAAGGTCGGATCTACCACATGAATTGTGCTAAACAATAGAAGGTTTGTGTCTAGGCTTAGGAGGGGTTGATCCTAGGGTTAAAATGATACGAAATAGATAATTAAAAATGCATGGAGGGAAAATCTAACATGTATGCAAGTTTCGAGATCATGACCTGTCAAAATGTATCGACATAAATAAACTTACCAAAGAAAAATGTCTTAAAGTCTATATATAGACATAAATAAACTTACCAAAGAAAATGTCTCCAAAGTCCTATATATAATACCAAAAACAATAATCTAGAAGTTAATAATTCCAATATAGAAAACTTTGATAAAATATGTGTAAAGGGATATGGAACTTGAGAACAAGAAAAACTAAAAGTACAATATGTACAGAGGATCGCACAACCTTACAACTTATGCATAATAGTTTTCTAGGTTGGGCACATTTCTAGGCCTAGGCCAAGGGATTTTTTTGTAGTCAACTTTCAAAGTTTCAAGTTTAGGAGGAGGTCGAAAATCCTAAATCATAGCATCAAGAGTAGCCTCATCTAAAGGAAACTAAACATCCATGAAACTGGGGCTTGACAACTCACAAATACCAATGCTCGAGGTCTGAAAATTAACAATATCAAACTTAATAGGAAATTCCAGATTACTCGGGCCTATAGGAGGAGGCCAGGGCTCCCACACAGGTCTTTTGTCAAAACTAGCAGCTCACTAGTATCTAACACAAGCTTGGGAGAACCCAAAAATTTCAAAGCTAAGGAGGATAAAATACTTGCAACAAATTTTTCGTCTATAATATATTGAAGAATTCCCATTATCTATAAGGGTGCAAAAGAAGGAAGGAAAGGCTCCACAATATCATTTCAATCAAAGGAAACCATCCTAGCACTTGGAGGGAGTGTACATGGAGAGAGTGGAATGATACTTGTTCAGAAGGTACATAACTGAAAATGATAAGGACATGGTCAAAAGATGCATCAACCCCCAAAAGAATAGTGGGATTGGCCAAAGATTTCATCGGCAATTTCACTTCTTTAGACTTGTCACTGTCCAAGAAAAGAGTGGGATTGACCGAAGATTTTGTCAGCATGACCATTTCTTCAATCATTGATTGAATAGGATGCAAAAAAACATGGTCAAGACATGAATCACCCCCCAAAACAAGAGTGGTTTCAGCCGAATATTTCATGGCATGACCGTTTCATCAACCAAAGGAGGACTATATTGTTGGGAAACCAAAGAAGAATTAGAACCCGAAGATCCATCAGAAAAGGACCACGCTTCTCGTACCACAGAAGTAGTAGGGCACAAAAAAGTTAGGTGACCTCCTTTGCCAAGCCTACAAAGGAACTTGGGCTTAATTCCTATATGTCTAGGATTCCCAATCATATCAATTCCCCCAACATGACTTGTACTGGATGGTGACATTCTCCTAGGATGACTTGTAGAGGCTAGTAGTTGATCTCCAACATGACTTGCAGAGGTTGGTGATGTTTGTCCAGTGTGACTAGAAGTGACTATAGTTGTGCCCCAAAAATGACTTTCAACAGTTGATTTCCTTCCCCCATCATGACTTGCAGAAGTTGGTGCTAGGTATCCAACATGACTAACAAAGGTTGGTTTCAGGTCTCCAACATGACTTGTAGAGTTTGGTGACTTAATGCTAGTATGAATCACAATCACTATATTTGTGCTTCTAGCATGACTTGGAGTTGTTGGTTGCGGCATCTAAGACCATGGTCCCAGTAAAGACTGGCTTTGAGAGATTGTGGGGCAAGAAAGGGTTCTTGTATACACCATGGCCCTGTCTGGTAGGATATTATCCTCCTCCCAACTGAGTCATAAAAGGTTGTAAGGGAATCATCACCAAGGAATCCACTTGCGAGGAAAAAGCGACATGATATAGGCTACTCATGTGAGGATATATCTTTCCCCCAGATGAAGGAACTCTGTGCGTGGGGTTTCCCATACTATAAAATTGACTCTCCCTAGATGAAACACCAGAGGTTAGAGGGAGGTTTTTCATGATAAAAGTGTTCATAGGAGAAAGTATAGTGGAATAAGGATAGATGAATGGGTTATAATAAGTAGAAGGACAACCCATTTGAGCACTCCATCCTGGAAAAATGTAACAAGGATTGGGTCCGGAGGAAGAAGGATTCCACCCTCCTACCGTGGGATTTGGTTGAGGGATTGTTATCCACAATTTTGGTCATCGTGATGATGTTATGATGATGTTATGATGATGGAAAATCAAGCTCTTCACTAGGAACACTTTCCTGAGAAAAGTTACATTTGTCTGCTTCCAGAAATCACATTTTTAAAGAAGGTTCGCAGGCTATCTATATACTTGCCTACGAGAATGCTCGATTCTTGCAGGCTGCATTAAGATGGAGTGCGAGAGGTTTGCACTGTACCTAACTGTTAGGGTGCAAACATCTTATTAAAGAGGAAAAAGATGAAGTTCTCGAGCCTTCTAGAAGGGAATCATCGAGAAGAATGAGTTGGCTAGCGAATGGTTATCTAAGTACTGATTTTCCTAATATCTTGGGATCATTTCCTATCCAAGTAACTAATCTATCTTCTCCTATATATTGAGGAGATGGCTCATGGAAAAGGTTAACAAGAAGCAAACTAGCAAGAGATTGATTGGAGAATTAGTTCAAGACTGTATGGAGAACTGATGCTATAGTAGTTAGAGACAACAACAAGGTCATCAAAGGTGGTTGATTTTCTTCATGCATGAGCAAGTGTGTGTGTCAGAGCTAGGAGCCATCGAAAGGAGATCTACAACATCAAGGCTCAGGCTGTAAGTTTCACTTTCAATTAATTCAATACAGTAATATGTCCCTTTCCCATAAAGATGATGTCATTTTATTACATAACTCCTTGATCATATGTATAGATTAGCTATTGAATATATTAATCTGCCTTCACTTCGATTGGTTTGTATTGTTGTGATTTGGACAACACAAGAGCATTGGAGCGAAGCTTGGAACAACAGAGATCTAAGGAAAGTGTTCATAAGGTATGTCCATAATCCTTACCTCTTAGTTCATTCAATAGTCTAGATCTAGGGAAAGTGTATTATTCTGTCCTGTTTTGTTCTAGATCCAGGTGGATCTAGGGAGATCAGTTCGTGTCTGCACTTACGGATTTATCCTGAAACGAAATTGGCGACTTTGTTGGGGATCTTTTCCCTTTTTTCTTTATGGTTTTCGTATTTTCTGTGGCCATTTTCTCTATTTTCATTTTTCTCCTATTTTGTCAGTGTCTGAGTCCTCAGGATATCCTGAGAGACCTTCTGGGTCTATAAGCCAGTTTGAATTTTGCCTGCATTTTCAAAATTTTTATTATCTTCAGGAGTTCTCACACTGTGTGTATTTACAGCCTACGAGAACCAGTCAAGTTCGCACCCTGTCAAGAATACTATCTTCTCGCACTGTGTTCCACTCCTTGCCTGCGAGCAAGATTTTTGAAATTTTTGAAATTGAGTTTTGACTTTTTTAACTGCTCAGATCTGTTAAATTACATCTTTTTGGCTTATTAGATCATTAGTTTGCTTGCTTGAACTGATCTAGGGTTTCAAGGTTTTCTTGCCTTTGTAGCTTGACTGTTTTTTCTTGGCTCTTATTGGCATTTTCATTCTCTCTGACTTCTGGAGTTGAGTGTGTCTGATTGGCTGAGAACTAGTGATTGGTTGAGAGTTGAGTGTTTGGTGTTTCTCGTTTGCTTGTTGGTTCGAAAGAACATTTTTCATTTTCATTGAGGAACTCCTTGGTTTGCTTTTGTTTTTACTTTCATTGAAAGTTCTGGTTGGGTTGTTATTGTCTGATTATTGATGGTTTGATTTTCTTTTCTCATTAATCAGAGTTTTTCTTGGAAAGTGAACCACAAGTTTTCTTTCAAGATTTTGTTTTTGCCTTTTTGAAAACATTGAAAATCAAATTTTAAGAGTTTATTGAAGTATTTGAAAAAGACATATAGAAATTGCTCATTGATAAATGATTGTTTGTATTGGCATCTGAAAGGAAATTGAGCATTACATTTGCATTGTAGTATTGAGATTGATTCGAAAACTGTTCTCTCTCTCCCACAAATAGGATTCATGGAATCAAAAGGATTATCTTTCATCATTATCCTTGCATTATTTGGGTCAGAGTCATACATCATGAGTTTCACTTCCGTTACCTTTGAGTAAACACAGCTTTTAAAAGCATTCTGTAATCTTAAAATTGATCTAGTAACTCTTTTCTAGGGCTCTTTTACACCAACATTTAGCTAGGCTAGTGCTTTGGAGTAGGAAGAGAGATACACTCTCAAAAAGATCAAAAACACACAATAGCATCTTGAGTTAGGGAGTGTTAAATTCCATTTGCAAAATATTGTCCTGGGATGCCCTTCTAACACAAGGGTCAAGCACTAGGTCGCATTGGTGTTGGCAGAGTTACTAACCCTTCTTTGTTGACATCGGTGTAGAGATTGCACGTATTACGGGGATCACTCCGAGGTATACCCACAATTA
>SNQJ01S0024952.1:68164-81045 GCA_010110895.2 Picea sitchensis
TATACATAGTTTTAATATTTTATTTTATAGTTATTTATTTTCCATTCAACTTTCTTTTATAAAGTAACTTCATTGTAAAAGTGATCCCCACTTCTTTTAATAAAAGTGGGTCACTTCATAAAGAAATTTATTTGTAAAAGTGAGGTCATTTGGAGGGGTATCACCACCATGTGGTTCGTTGATTACCATTTATGCCTTTTTTTAAAAAGGGCATAACTTTCACATCCGAAGTCCATTTTCAATGCTTTTTTTTTTTTTTAAACTGCCCAATGTTTCAATATCTTTCCATTAAGATCACCAGTTTCTATTTTTAAATCCATATTATTTGAATATTTAATATGGCTTCTTCCAGTAATATTTTTTTTACTAGCATCGACTACTTTCAATGGAAATCCCATATGGAGGATTTAATAAGAAGTAAAGGCTTTTATCGAATTACCTCGGGAAAGGAAAAATAACCCACCGGTGCTAATAAGAAAGTCAAATGGGATAATAGGAGTGACGAAGCACATGGACTGATCAAAATATCCATCTCTCCTGATTTAAGGTTCCACCTTCAAAAAATTGATGACCTCGATGAAGCTTAGGAAAATATTGAATATGTTAGTTTAACCCAGGTTACCTAACATCATTTCATGTAGGGATGAAATTAGCGGGGGGGGGGAATTATGAAGTGGATGGTGTAATGGAATGAATGGTGGATGAGATGTGGCCCATAAGATGAATGGATAGGGGAGTGAGTAGCACAGAAGTGAATGAAGGATTGACTAAAATGGATGGTGGGAGAGGTAAAATAATCTAAGGAAACCAGGCAAGCCAGGATATTTCATCATGAGAGAAACAACAGATAAAAACTGAATAATCAGTCTTCCTATAATTTATAGGACCCTAACATAGGCTCCAATGGGGGATGAAAACTCCTTAGGAGGTATCAAGAACCACATATCTCTGAATATGCAGGACAATTGTTATCGTATTAATAATTAAGTGACGACACAAACATATTTTTTTAACTTCCATAGGAAACTAGAACAGAACAAAACAAAATACATACTTTTCCTTAAAATTCATCATCATATAAACTAGTTTAATGAGGTACAAGTGACATACATTTTAAACGACACTTGATCCTTTCTAGTATTGTCCTTGTCACTCCTTCCTTGAGTTTGCAGAATAGTGAGTCTATCTAAGAATCACAAACCAACGAAGGAGGAAAACAAAAATATATGTATTTTCATGAAGTCTATGTATATGATCAAGGAATTATACAATTGAAGACGAGATGCTTATGTAGGGAAGAAATGTATTACTGTATTAAGTGAATAGAAAGTGGAGAATACAACCCATGCCTTGATCTTGCAAGGTCCAATTTCGATGTCTCTATGCTTCAACACACACACCTTTGTTCCAATGTCTTGAATGAAGAAGATCCACAATCTATCTTGAGGAACTAAAAAAACCTCTCAAGCATAATCTGAAGTAGAACTCTCCATACAAATATTAACGTATTCAACCTTACGCTTTTCCATGAGAGATCCCTCTTTATATAGTGTGAAAGAGAGATGGATGAGGAGATTAGGATGATCCCACCAAATCAGAGAAGCGAGTAAGATTCAAATCGATCGGAGGGCACCTCATCTTCTAGAAGATTCCCTTCTAGAACATTCATGAAATTTGACCTTTCCTATGCTTGAAGCATCGTCACACCCTATGCACAAGAAACATGTGACGACCTCATAGTCCAAGTTTAGGGTAGAGTGCGACAATCAAGCATCGTCGCACCCCATGCATATGGCAGGGTGCGATGACCTTCCTTGACATGGTTTTTGAGAGAGGAAAGCATACCACTTTGCCCCTGGTGAAAGTCTTCTTTTAAAATTTTCAGGGAACATTAACACATGTTTTTAGGTGATCACTAAGGTGATAAAACTAATGTGTAATAGAATGCCCCCCAAAGTATGAAGCTGGAACTCATGACAGCTGGAATACTTTGTAGAATATGTGTGTTGAAAACAAGGAGCACATCGATCAGGAACCTGCAAACAAACAAGCATCTACATAATATCATACCATTTATGAGGTAAGAATTCCCATGTTCATAATACAAGTGACTCTAATCATAAGTGTCAAGTGAGACATGGGCACTAAAAGTACATTGTGGATCCATGTAATCATGATTCGACATAACCCCCAGGAATACACTATGGATCTATGCTCTAAAAGAATTCAAATTAGGACATAGCCATGAGACATACACAGTGGATCTATGTGTTAGTACTAATTCATGAATAATCCTTCACAACCTAGATCAAAATGATAAGATCAAAGGTCTTAATCTCCATCATATCTAAGTACAAATCTATCCATGTGATTACATATGTTGAAGTTGAACATGGTAGAAACCACTTGATTACTAGTCATTAATGAAAACCATTAACAAGTGAGAGGGAAATCACCATTGATGTCAATGACTCTCAAGGTACCCTAGTAAAATCCAATAAATGTGAATAAATGAGTTGAAGTTGAACATTCAATGGAATCTTCCAATTAGGGGCCAATGATGTGAACCCACTGTTGAAAGTGAAGAAACCTTCCATTAAGGCATGAAGGCTCTAAGGTACTAAATGATTTCTAAGTCTTGTTCCCAGATAATGAGTTTAAGTCGACAGGAAAAGACTCGTCATAGGAGGGCCTTGGTGTATCCCCCATCAATGACATGAAATATGTAACAGATTTGAGGTAGATCAGAGTATGAAGTGATTCGGAACCGACACAGGGAAGGCTGAAATGGTAGAAAATTTATAACTGTAGATGGTCGACTCAATAGAAGGCTTGTTTAGGTAGAACTTCTCTTGAACATATGAACGACACGACAATGGTCTTGGTAGCATTGAATCAAGGAGGACCCAACATGTGAACTTGTGGATGGTCAAATGAGAGGAAAATGGATTTTCCAACCCAGATACAACGATGAAGGGGGTGTCATGTTCAAGAGCGACTATTACTGCCACTAACACAAATACAAAGACACATTTATTTCCCAATTTCCACCCACCATTTATGGTGAGCACCTCTTTATTTTTATGCAAGCTTGAAGAGGATAACATATGCTTGTAGATGTAAGATAATCCTTCGGATGAGTCCCTCGGATGAGTCCCTCGGAGTATGTTTAAAGAACCCTAAGAATGAGTGGTTTGATCCCATATGGGTATTTCGATGTTTGTTTAATGAGTCCAAGGAAAGAAAACTTAGGGGTTTTTCAATTTTATAGAGTCTGAAAAACACTTAAAGAGAACTCCATCAGGTCCTTTTTTGTAAATTAATCTGACGAGACCGAAAAATCGATAACCTACTGTTCATCAGATGTTTTCTTCCAATACCTTTACGAGCATGAAAAGAACAAGGTCGCTCGACCATCTTTTCATGTTTCGGGAACTTGAAAAGAGCTTAAAGGATACTCCATAGATTTTGTTTGTGTTTCCAATACATGTTCGAAAAAATGACAAAAGACTACTCGATTACATTCTCATGTTTTAACTAGCATGAGAAATAACTAAGACTTTGCTCAGAGTTTTTCGTGAAAAACCCTAAAAGGATCTGTACATGCGAAAAATATACAAATATAAACCAAAAAGGGGTGGACCCTTCTTCCAACGTCTCATTTCTAGAATTTTTAATCTACAAAAGTTAACACTTGCCAAGTTGTTAATACTTTAGGGCATGGATAAAATATAATTTTGCAAATGAAAAGTGATAAAAGTAAATAAAATAGGTTAAAAACACCATTTTATCATTTTATTTCTAAGTTTACCCAAATAATGTTGCAAATCCCTTTTTCACCCCAATTTTCAACTGTCGATTACGGAGCATATGGTGGATAATTTCATGAATCCTATCCATCAAACATATAATATAATTCTCCTTCATCTTTTCATGGTTTCAAAATTGTTTTTCATTGGTTAAATTTATGTTTTGGGTCAAATTTGTGGGGATACTTGTGCATTGAGATCGTTGCAGGTGCCCTATATCATGAACTGTGATTATCTAGGATCGTCACACGTGACCCTATAGGTAGGGTGCGACAACGTCACATTGTGGGAATGCGCAGCCATGTGACAAACACAACTAAAGATTTAAAAAAGATAAACCTAACTAGAAAAAACCCCAGGGAATAATTTTATGTTTCTAATCTCATCTTATGGTTCCTTGGGAGGATTTACTTGGTAAATATACTAGAGTGGCATGAGAGAGAGCATGAATAAAAGGATTACTTTGTCGGGAATGACCCAAGAACAATTATGGCTCTTACATAGTGTGGGTTACTAAAATTCTTCAGGATTCAGGGCATGCGAGCCCAGTTGAGACTTATAGAATACTTGGTTCACATGTGGTATGTGAACGAGAAGGAATTTCATGTGGGTGTCCACACACTCACAATAGATATCAATGATATCTATTTATTGATAGGGCTATATCATCATGGTTCATGAGTGTCACTTACAAGAAGTAGGGGTGGAGGTGAGCCTATGGATTACTATGTCCGCTATCATTGTGTGCCAGGTACTGAGAAACATAGCGGCAATGTAGCTATCGCTATCAAGGATGTCTGAGATTTGCCTTTGCAAACTATCCTTTACACTATTACTCACATGGAAGGGAGTGCAACTCCTCATATGGATTTGTAGAGCCATTTTCAGTATGACATAGAATGCATGGAGCCCAGGGTCTTCAAATGATGTGAGGGGGTCGTAAAAAGAATGAAGAAACAACTTACCAAGTGCCAAAATTGTCAGTTAAAGAAATTTGGGTATGGGTTCTTTTCCTATTCCTACAGGTGGAGTGGGTTATAATTGCTCCATGGGATCCAAGGAGGAAGAGGTGGGTAGATCTCGTGGCTTGACATAAAGGTGTTCCCATCGGCAAGTATGACGATGTCTTCTTCTAATGGCTGAGGAATCAACTGCTCATGGTGGAAGATTATGTGTATGTCGGGGTATATTTCCATGGAGATCTAGATCTGGCTCTTCCTAATGAGTTCTAGTGGGGGGACACAAGTAAGAAGGACATTTTTTGTTTATATAATTTTTTTGTTGTTTTAATGATATCATTTTTTTTTTGTTATTAATATGATGACTAATCGAGTTCTCTAATCAATGCAGATGTTGGGCCTTATCATCCTCTGGGATCATATCCCATCCAGAGGCACTGTGAGAGAGGTGTTGTAGCAGGAGTGGTTGTTATAGACCTCGAGACTATAAAACAAAACCTGGAGGGACTGACCATGCATGTTCCTGACGCTACTGTGGATGAGCTTCATAGGCACTACCAATGCCACATAGTGGGTGTGTCCACATCTATCAGTCGGCTACTCTGTAGAGTAGCATGGGAAGTCACTTGTTATAGAGAGAAACATCCTTGATGATTTTTGTATACGAAGCCATGATCTTCACATTTTTGATATTTTGGTCTTATGAAAAAACACTTTTTGTAAACTTTTATCATTATTAATATAAAGTTCCTACCGACTTACTTGTTTTTGTAAGAGCTGCGATTGGAATTATAAATGTCTCAAATTTTTGTCTAACACATAATTAGCCAATGCATCTGTTAATGTATTTAGACATCTAGGAATGTGTTGATATTCAATGTAATCAAAATGTCGTTCCAAGAGGTGAATTCGTAAATATACCCGTAAAAAAGTAGGACTTCAGATGGAATAAACGTTACTTAACTGTAGTACTATTAACTATGAATAAATTCATACAATAAGATGACAAATTCTGAGTGAAACAACATCAGTTAATAACTCGATAACTGCACTATATTATGCAATATTATTATTTGCATGACCAAGGCAAACACCATGTAGAGTGATCAATTCATTCTTAGGTGCATAGAATGCCCAATCAATAGATGCTAAGTTTTGAGTACTGTGACTAGTGCCATCAACGAAGTTGATATAGGGTAACGAAGACATCGACATATAGAAACCAAGTACAATGCATGGTAAGCAACCAAAAGGTGGAACCAAAAACAAAATATGACACAAGAGTATGATACATTAAAAATACACAACACTCATGCAAAAATGGTTTTAAGCATAGTACTTATTTAAGTAAAGCCCATTTCTGGGTTCACTCAAAGGAATTCCATCATAATCTACCAGATCATAAGCCCTTTTCTCTAACACTCGTTTCACAATATAAGGACCCCGCCACATGGGCTCGAATTTACCAGCCACTAGTAAGTCACGATCTTGTTCGTAAAGGAGAAATAAATCACCTTCAGAAAATACACATGGTTTGACATGCTTGTCATATTGGGATTTGACATGCTTTTTCTGAGTTTCAATGACTAAGGAAGCATCACAATGGGTTTCATCTAATTGAATTAGTTACAAAAGACGTTCCTCTTCAATTGAGGTGTTCATGAGAAGTTCGACAACTAGTTTCAAAGATGGGATTTCAAATTCAATTTACAAAATTGCTTCAATACCATATACTAATTGGAAAGGTTTAAATCTCATGGAAGACTTAACAGATGTATGATAGACCCACAATGTTGATAACAACATCGTGTGCCAATTTGACTTGTGAATTCCTACCATCCGTCGAAGCATCGTAGTGAGAACATTTTTAATTGCTTCAACCTAGCCACTAGCCTGTGGATAATAGGGGTTGAGTTTTCATGTTGAAGATCCAACTTCTCAGTAAGTTCAAACATCATGAAATTTCAAAAATGACTACCATGATCAATAATGATGGATTGACAGACACCAAATCTAGTAATGTTATGAATGAATATGAATAACACTACATTTTTCTTGGTATTATCAAATGTATGCATTGCCTCAGCCCACTTAGTGAAATAATCCATAGCTACAACAATGTGTCCATGGACCTCGACCGAGTGAGGGTTACATGTCATGAAGTGAATACCCCATTTAGCGAATGGACCGATGGAAACTACAAGGTGAAGAGAAGTAGGGTGAGATCAGATCTTATTGTTGTAGGTTTGACAAGCGTGGCATTTATGGATGACAATAATGCAATCCTTAAATAATGAAGGCCGGAAATAATGATCTAGTAAAATATTTTGGGCAGTGGCATACCTAGACATATGACTGCCACATGCTCCAGAGTGACAGTCATTCAAAGATTTCTCATCTTCATCGTAGGTGAGACATTGTCGAAATATGGAATCATCACCACAATGATAAAGGGTATCACCAACGATAATGTATTGATGGGCTTGATACCGGATATGAAGACGATTTATACTAGAAAGATCATGTTCGAAATTTTGGGTTTGGAGATAGATGATAATATCTCTGTACCATATGTTGTCAGAATTTTTTAGAAAAAGGGATTCGTCAGGTCAGGAATCCTCTGCCACAGTTTCTTTCTCAATAGAGGGAAGGTCACATATCAATTCAGAAAAAACCAAAGACTTCTTTGAATTGGTGCGTTCAAACTCCAAATCAAACTCTTGGAGAATAACTATCCATTTAGAGTACTTTCCCCCCAACAATTGTCGAATAAGGATATGTTGCATGGGGTTGCAATTAGAAATGACTGTGGTTCTACATAATAAGATGTAGTGACAAAAACATTGAACAACTTGGACAACTGCCAAGGCCATTTTCTCCACATGTAAATATTTATCTTCGGTAGTCGCAAGACTCCGACTCAAATAGTATATAACATGTTCATCACATGAATCATCCTCTTGGACTAAAACCATAACAATGGTAGAGTCTGAAGAAGCTAAGTACATGAAATAATATCGATTATAATCAGGTGGAAATAAAATTGGTGTACGGGTTAAGGTGAGTTTCAAAGCCTCAAAGGCTTTGTTTGCAGTGTAGTCCCATACAAAATCGTAACCTTTCTTGAGAAGTCAAGTAAATCCTTTCGTTAATTAAATGTAGTTGGAAATGAATCGACGTAAAAAGTTTACCTTCCCTTGCAAACTTTGGAGTTGGCGTAGTGTGGAAGGAGGAGGTATATTAAGAATATCCTCAACCTTCAATGGGTCTACTTGAATCTCATGTATAAACAAGATAAAACCAATAAGTCATCCAAATTCCACACAAAAAACACATTTGTGTGGATTCAAACGTATGCAATAATAACAACGACGTAGGAAAATGGCCCATAGATGTGTCGGGTGATCTTAATGACACATGGAATTTGTCAGTAGATAATCTAGATAGGGTTGTACGATGTGCTTAATGTCGTGAATAGCATAATACATAGCATGCTAAAAAGTCACACTAGCATTTTTTAGACCAAAAGCTAGTTTCTGGTACGCGAAGGTTCCCCAAGGAAAAATAAAAGAAGTCTTATGTTGATCCATACGTAAAATATTGATTTGATTATAGTCAGAGAAACCGTCCATCAAAGAGAAGATATCACTACTAACATAGTCGTCAACAATCTGGTCATCGAAAGGGGTTGCATAATTGTCTTTATGACAAGATTTGTTTATATCCCTATAGCTACACAAATGTGGATCATGCCTTGTTTCTTGTTAACTGAAACAATATTGGACACCCAATCGGTCAAAGCCACAGGATAGACAAAGCCAACTTTAAGAAGTTTTTCAACTTCAAGATTAATAACAACAACTTTGCGTGGATGTATTGGGTGAAGTCTCTACCAAACGTGTTTATCATTTGGGTAAGTCTTAATCTCATGCACACCAATACCAAGATTGATACCAGGCATTTTTTCATAACTCCAGGAAAAAACTTCACAAAATTCTTGGAAAAGGGATTTGTAAGTGGGGACCTCATCAACAGAAAAGGAGGCACCGATATGAACATTTTCTATGACTCTAGGTTTAATCCATATTTCAAGAGGAATGGTAGGTGAAATATTACTCAATTTCCCTTCATACAAAACATCGTGTGTTGAGTCAGGAACAAAGGAAATAACAACAACGGTAGATGGAGTTTAAACTTGTTGGTAACTCTCTATGGTCTCACGTTCTAGGAAGAGAATAGAACGATGATGCCCATCGTCCCATGGAGTATCTTTCATAGAAATGACTATCATGATCATCTCATCAGTAGGAAATATCACGTGGAATGGATTAGGAGATGTATGATCAAGAGAAGGAGGAGAAGGAGTTTTCTATTGAATAGCTTGATAAGTCAATTCCACCAGACTTAAAGACATTATGTCATCATAACGAAGATAGTCACTAGAGATAGGTACTATCCATGGGTCATAAGACTCAAGGGTTTCACAAAAAAAGTTTGATATCATGTTAATTTAGGCGATAAAAGGAGGAGGAATATTGGGTGGTGGAATAGGAAATGTACCCATCAAGGTTGAATCTTTTAAAAGACCCAAGATGACATTCTCAGAACCAGGAGGTGTTTTTGAGATGAAAGGTACATTGCTAGTATGTGAATCAAAATTAAATAAGGCTGATTGATCAATGGTAATGACTCTTCCTTGGTGTGGGAAACGTAACACACAGAAAAGAGTAGAAACAACTGTGTGCATGGAATCAATCCATCTACGACCAAGTAGAAGGTTGTAATTGAGAGGTGCATCAAAGACCTCAACCTCAACATTAATTGCCTTTCCTTCTAACATAATAGACAACGACATAAGAACACCATAATGTTTAAACCCTGTACCATTAAAATATTTAAGAGTATTGTGTGACTTGGTAAGGGAAGGAGAGCCAATAGCTTTCCAACAATTAATGAACATAACACAAGTTGAGGATCCTTCATCAATAACGGTTTGACAAATATTCTTATTTTCCACAACAACTTGGATCTTAAATGATAATTGAGGAGGAAGCCTTGGAATATGATCTTCCAAGTCAAATATTATCAAGTTAGTATCAGTAGGATCAATTCCACCAATATCCTTTAACAATGCCTTTCGTTGACTAGTACAACATTAAAGGACTTCGAGAGATGAAATCGTAGAGGGTGCTTGTGCAAGGTATTCTACAATACTGTAGTTTTGGGCAGCACATGTGTGAGGATTAAATGAGGAATTTCGAACAACGCCCTTAGGAGGAGGAAAAAAATGGTATCTAGGCCTGGTCGTTTGAGATGAAGAGGACTATTTGGAGGTGAAGTTGGTGGAGGAGGTTGGACCAACGGGGGTGGTAAATCATCAACTTTCTCTTTTGAAGGGGAATAATCTTTGGTTCAAGTTGTGACTGCAAATTCATTCTTGTTGGAGTCATGAGTACACATAAGTACATAAGATGTGGTAGAGGGAGAAGGTTGGTCATGAATGATCAATTGGGCATGTTGCTGAGAAGGAAATGGTTGTGACAAGACGACACATGTAGAAGGCTTCCTAGTTCCTTGCATGAAATTAGTAACCTCATCACGTCATGGAAAATATTTCGTATAATGATCCTCACCATAGATAAGGAAAGGGAAATGAGGTTTACGTTTGTCCTTGTCATTAGCAGGTTGTGTTTTTGTTTTCTCAGATTCTTTATTATTATTTTTGTCCTCCTTATTCATACCCTTCCTTTTCTTTACATTTTGGTTTTTATCGGTAGGTGTATATTGAACGAAACCAACTTCAGAGGTTTTACCGGGGGAAGGAGTTGGATTAGGAGCATTTTTTACATTAGAGATAGTAGACTTGGGATTGGTATGATTGGCTTCTTTAGACTGAGTCTCAACATGAAAAGTGACAATCATTCCACCAGTAGCATGAGAAGCTACTGGAGGTGTTGGGGTAGAATTTGTAGAAGGAATAGGAGAATCAGGGATCAAGACGTATAGTGTGCCCATTTGAGAATAAATGAGATCTAGATATTGAGCACGACTAATCACCTTCTCTTCAGTGATGACACCACCCGTGGAAACATCATGGGTTATAGGCCCAATGAGTGATTTGGTAAACCACTAGGCCAACAGTTGATCAGGAAGGGGAACTTTGATTAAGTGTGTTCTTCTTCTCCACTCATGGATATGATCAAAAATATTAGTGGAAGAGGATTGTTTAAATTAACTAAAAATTTCAGTTCCTATCTCATATCGAATTGGAAATTGATAATGCGCTAAGGCCATGGATAGGGTATTTAAGACATTAAATAATCCTCATGTTAACTCAATATACCATTTGGCTACCGAACCCGTGAGAGTTCGTTGGAAAATTCGTAATATTATAGAGTCATCCATCAATGAGTTGGATGAACACCAAAGATATAAAGTCATGACGTTATTATTTGGGTCTTCTCCTCATCAACCATCAAATTTAAGAATGTCAAATGGTAATTTGAATGGTATGATAGGCCAATAAGGAGAATGCAAAATAGGATCATTCAAAATGTTGGGTAAATCTGGTAAATCCAAAGTAGCCAGAAAAGGCAGTTGTCTATTCACTTAAGGAAACTGGTAGTTTTGAGGAGGTAGTCCAATAGGTATACCAGTAGGACCATAAGCAATATGTAAATACTTGGATAGTCCTGAAAAATTCGGTTGTGGAGGATTTTGAGTCGAATAGACAATAGGAGTTGGTTGATTAGGTACGCTCCCTTGGAAAGGAGCATTAGATAGAAAATGTTGACCCCAAGTAGGATTCATAGAACCTGGGTATGGTTGTTCGAAATTAGGGGTTACAAAATAATTATCTTGAAGATTTTACCCCCTAGATGGTTGTTGATTACCTTGGAAAGGAACATTCCAAGGTTGATATTGTAATGCAGGTATACTTTTCCCGTAAACTAGGTTATGACCTCCAACTTGAGGTTGCACCCCAACTTGAGGCTTCCCTCAAAGAGGAATTTGTAAACAAGAAGTGAAAAAATGGTTGGTGCCTCCAAATGGATTGGAGCTAATAGGGCCAGAATGATTAGATCCTCCAGACGAAAATGGAGGAGGAACGTAATGCCCATCGGAGAGAACGTATGTAGGTGTAGAAACAAAATGACTAGAAACATTATACCCAGGAGGAACAAAAAGATTAGACCCTTTTGATGCATTCTGGGTATGAATAGAAAAGGAAATATTCAAAGCCTTATACACAGGGGGAAGTGATAGATTTGATCTAAGAAGAATTCATGTTCTAATAGGAGCTTGATTAATGACCACATTTTCGGTAGAAACAGGCATAGCTTGCGAGACCATGGTAGAGTTGGTGATCTGGAGAGGAATAATCGAGTGAGAACCAATCAATAATTGGTTTGAAACTATGACAGCGTCAGTGGTTGTGCCAGTAAAATGGTATAAAGGTATTATATAAGTAGCATAAGCCACATATGTTTGTGATGCCAGGAATGTCAGTTTATCAAAAATAGTGTGTCCCAAAGAAGTTCTCCAAAAAGGACGGACAGGGATAGAGCTAGGATTAAAAATTCCAGCAGTGTGAACCAGGGTTCTAAATGACTCACTCTGAAAATGTGGATCAACTACACTAGACTTTGCGTTAGGTCTAGTATGTACTTCAATATAATCATCAACAACAAGGTCTCCCAATGAATTTATCTGGAGCAAAAGTGGATCTTGTTCAACACTCAATAATGGATTTACGGAAAGTCTTAACTCCTCCAAGGGAGTAGAACTTCCAATTTCAAAGGCTACGTCATTATTTACTGCTCCTTGACGAGATGCCTCTGTTGAGTTAGGAAGCAAAGGGAAATATTCTTTCAAATATTTCAAAGGTATCCCTTGCATCCTACGTGAACGACAAGAGCCGATGTTGGTTGCACCAAATAAAGAACGAAACAAATGTATGGCCAACTAGAGAGTCAAACAACACTTACTAATAAAATCTATAAATCAAACCAAGAAAAAAAAACTTCTTATTTCGAAGTCACTAGTTGGTGATGAAATATGTTAGTTCTCTGTAAACTTTGTTCAACTGAGAAAGGAATGACAAAGACAACCC